>JAQFZX010000093.1:0-99292 GCA_034682405.1 Hydroisotoma schaefferi
GGGTTTCATGTAAAATGGGTGTTTAACCTGAGGGTTTCATGTAAAATGGGTGTTTAACCTGAGGGTTTCATGTAAAATGGGTGTTTAACCTGAGGGTTTCATGTAAAATGGGTGTTTAACCTGAGGGTTTCATGTAAAATTGGTGTTTAACCTGAGGGTTTCATGTAAAATGGGTGTTTAACCTGAGGGTTTCATGTAAAATTGGTGTTTAACCCTTTAACCTGAGGGTTTCATGTAAAATGGGTGTTTAACGTGAGGGTTTCATGTAAAATGGGTGTTTTACCTTGGATTTTCATGTAAATGGGTGTTTAACTTAGTTTAGTATGGGAAATGAGAATTAAGTAGTAAGTATTTTATAAGGAAAGTTTTCGGGAAAATAGCCGGAAATATGGTATTAAGATTATTGTAGATTCGATGCTTTCTCTTGAAAAAACGCTTACTTGTGAAGCATTCAACCGTCTTGCAGTGATGTTCTAGGTTTTAGAGTTTATTAAAGTTGAAATTAAATGGTACAAGCTTGGTTTAATCTGCGTTTTGAAGTATAGGTATGTGTGTAATGCTTTTGGCTTTTAATTATTAACATTATAGGTTTTTACTATTGCATATTAGTCCTTAGCATTTATAAAATTCACAAATATGTGAAAGCATCAAGATCAAGCTCTGTTGTTGCATTGAAATCTTATCTTGTACGTGGGATAAAGCAAGTCAAATGCACAACCTTTATCCGCTGCTTCTAATTGGAGAAAATTGGGTTAGAGAATTTAAAATTAAATGGAAATTTTGGAATTTGGAAATAAACTTAATTTAACTTCCACTTACAAAAGAGGTTCCTTTGATAGCTAACTTTTACCTGATTTATTTCACCCATCCGTACTTTCACTTTTGGTAAAAGTTTCTTAACGAATCAGTATTAACCCTACTTCTTTTCATGATTAACAAGGAATGCGCTAGTATTCAATCTTAAGGTCTAATTTTGATCAATCAACAAAACTGTAAACTAAGTTTATCTGTTTTCGACTTGGCTACTTTGTGGTTGAAGGATTTGCAAACGTTCCTTTGTAAGGTAAACTTTTACTTTAAGTTAATCAAGGCTTTCCCTTCACTTTCCAATGCTTTGAGTTTCCAGATTTTATTTGCTTAAAGTGTTGAATAACTTTTAACCTTACCTTAAGGACTTTACATCGTTGTATTCATGGCCTGGCTTGATTGAAACTGTAAATATGGGCTTCACTGGGAAATTTCCCATCAACCATCTTTCAAATCCACAATCAGTCAAAAGAACTTTCAGGCTTTGTTTTTGACAAGCTACCTTTACAAGAGCTTTTGTTCATTTCTAAAGTTAATCAGACTTTCTTTCATATGCACAAGGACTGATGTATATTTATTTATCACGGCTTTTGATAGAGGGTCCATAACTTTCCATGATATTAGCGCATTCTAACAAAAAAGTTTATAGTCTCATGAAGAAATGCAAAAGTTCTAGTTTTAGAGTGTTCTATCGTTCTACCTCTATCGACAGCTAAAAATCCATAATAGTGACTTTCCTAGCATAACAAATTAAAAACTTACCTTTCCTTTCTTCAACTCTATGAAACAAAAATTCCTTAAAGTCAAATTGAAACTGAAAAAACGCAATAATTACTTAAAGCCCTGTAAAAAATTTCACATGCAATATACTCTTCAGTCGGTAGTACTTCTTTTTCTCCAACTTTCGATTTCAATTAAGGTTCCTTCTGAGCTCAATTATTTCCCAGAATATTAAACTTAACCTAAATTGCCCACGTTCCACGCACCTTCAGTCGACCGTAAATAAGTGCCTGCATATGTACGTGCATTACTTTCCACTTGAACCTTTTTATCCTGTAAATGAGCATTGATGTTGATTGCATTGCGTGATTCAGCGTAAAAATTCCCAAGAAAATTACATTCAGTAATTTAGTAAATAAAAGCTTAAAATTTTAATCATTCTCCTTCCATATCCCTAATTTTGTGCGTTATTATTCTTTAATTCCCATTTTCATCATCACGATCAACTTAAGCATTTTATCCATTTTAACTACCGAAGTTACATGCTTCTGCCACTATCATTATCAGACTTATAAAAAACAAGAAAAGGCTTCATATTTCTTATTTGCTTTTTCCAACCTCTCCTCTCTCTTAATAAGTACATGTTTCCTCTCTTCTTAAACACAGCAACAAAACTTTTCAGTTTTTATGTTTTTCAAACCCAAGCAAAAACACCCATGCACCCGAAACAGAAAGTAGTTCACGACATCCAAATAAGTAAAATTATCTAGCAGAAGACACCAATTTAAGCTATCATTACTCATTTTTACTCCATTCCATTTTTAACCCATTAATAAAAACAAGTTTCACCCAAAATAAATGCCTGAATATAGTTGAAAAATGTTGACTAATGAAAAAAATACCTCCACTAAATTGTCGGCTTCCTTACTAGTCATTGTGTGAGTAGTTTAGTTAGTTACCAGTCTTAGTCAGTACAACTCAAATCCATTAACTCCTTAGAAAAATAACAAAGGACGAAGACAGACATAAGTTGAATCAAAGAGGCCAGCCCTATTATTACCATCCTTACAACTTACAACAATCCCGTGAACAATGCCACTTTTACCTACACACACACACCTTATGCTCTCATCTATCTCGCGTCGTCTTTTATTTTTACAGATCCTCGTCGCTCTCAATTCCTATTCTTATAATCAAAAAGCCAAATCCATCAGTAACAAACTTAAGTACACTTTAATAACCAAACTAAACCACTGTTCTTTGAGCGAGAAAAAAAATCAATTTTCTTTTTTACATCCAGATCAAAACATCGGAAGTCGCTTATTATTTCTCCAATCTAGAGCCACATCTTTCTCCGCCTCACACATCGCTCGCATTACCAACCAGTCACTCAGCCCAGTGATGAGTAGTCTCTCTAGAACAAAATCTAATTCAGCCCAAAAACCACACCCCCATTATACTCCATTATAACTACAACCCATCTCAATCTCCTCTCATCATACATAATATCATACACTTGCTATCATCATATCATCATCCTACTCGCATCCTCTTTCTTCCAATCCATCCCTTCATCCTTATCCCTTTGCTTACTTTACTTTTACACAAAGCTCAGTCAGTGTTTAACCTTAATCTCAGCATAAAAACTTCTCCAGCCAGCAAAAACTCGATATTCCAATGAAAACAAACCAAAGTCAAGAAAATACAAAGCCTCATCTTATTTATCCTATCGTCTGCCGAAGGACTACAACCTTCTCTGAGGGATCCAGTAGTCTTTTCGGATTCAGCCTGCAGATTAGCCAGCATTTGATTTTATTTTATGTTTATACCTATCTACTAAAAAGATAAGTTCCTCCAAGTCTAAAACCACGTTTCACCACCCAACCAAGCAAATCCAAAGTGGGTAAACGTAAAACAAAAGGCTTAGGCAGAAGAAGCAAAGTCGAGCCGAAAATGTTTATTTTTTCTACTTAATGCAAGATCAACAGGAGCCTGCTTTATCCTAACTTTTTATACCACCCTCAACTTTTTATTTTATTTCTCTCCTAGGTGTGGTTAACTTCTTGGTCCCACTGCCAGTTTAAGATTAGGTATATAAGTCACAATATTCCTACTACCTATTTTCTTATTGCTAGACACCACTTGGCCAATAAATTTATCGCTTTCAGAACTCTCACTCCTTTCCTCTCGCTGGTTGTTTTGATAGGAAACTCAGAGATCTGTCATCCCTAAAGAGTCCTCTGACTAAAAAAAAGTTCATCCACCAAACCAAACCACAATCAACGATCAACAGTAACAGTAGTAGTAAAAGTAAGTATAATTCCGAGAAGAATCACATCCAACCCAAACTCTAGTCATCTCACCCAGGAGAGAAAGAGGGAAAAAATCCTGAAAAAGCATTAACTCAAAGATTACACGACCTTAAGTAAAGATTCATCCGAGTTGATTCTGCTTCAACTGTCGTCCGATGAGCTAAAATAAAATAAAATGTTAAAGCACCAAATGACACGAAGAAGAAAGGTCCTATACGTCTTGAAAAAATAATCACAACACGACGGATCCAACCAACTCGAGTCAAGATTACTGCGGAGCATTATTTAAGTAGAATTTAGAAACTTACATCTACTAAAGCTAAAGCTAAAGGCAGTGAGAGGAATTTGCTACAATCACTAAAGATACAACAACAGGCTAGACATCCTTGTTCTCTTCATCTCTCTCAATCTATTAAAGTCCCATTCCCTTAGAGAGAGATTCATTTCTTTTATGGGAGCAGGTTGGTTCGGTGGGATAAAAAACTGAAAAATGAAATACATGATAAAAATAAAACTCTCATTTCATCCACTATTCCTACGCTTATTGAGACTATATCTCTTTAGGACTTAAAATCCAGTAGGATGATCGTAGGTTGTAAATACGTAGGATGAAATGATAGCCGTAGTTCGTAAAGGTGTATGAAAAATAAAATAAAAATATCTCCAGAATCCAGGAGCCACCCTCTCCTCTCTCCGTCTCATCTTCTTTTTCAGAGATAATCATTCACACAGACCGGTTGAGCCCAACAGGGATTACCAATTTGCTCCAGTTGTGCTTGGTTATAATACAATATCAAACTGGAAAGCTGAAATAATGCCTCTGGAACTAAAAGCTAAGGATGGGAAGACAAGGTTGAGTTAAAACTGCATAGGGACCCTCAAGCATTTCATATCTACCGACTTAACTCATACTATAAACTACTGAACTCTCTCAAATCCAAGTCCAAAGGTATTTTATACTATTTTATCCGAAGAAGAACAACGAGACTAGAGTTAGAGTTGATAGCGGTCGGTGGTTCTGGTTCTTCTGATCTGGGTGTTGGAAGTTTAAATCCTCTCAAGCCTCTTGTACATGCGACTGGATAGTGGATTGAGCTACAAAAGTGTTAGAATATCTAGAAGTAGGCACATGCATAACATAACACCAGAATTTATTTAGTAGTCGCAGACTTTGAGTTGATAGTTTCTTTCTGTGTTGGTTATGAAGGAACGGCTGCTGATGCTGATTCCCTTATTCATGAGGTAGCAGCCTTTGCTACAACTACTTACTTTAGTTACTTCTAGCATTGTCGTTCCTTGTCTATTTCACTATCACGTTTTACTTTACTTTGGACTCGGATGGCTTTGAACTAATGTATGTAATGTAACGCTCTTTTCGGATCAGAGGGGAACTTCTTTGCTAACTGGAGGAATTCGTGGAAATGGAGATACGAAGGCTTGAGGTTTTGGTTCAGTATGAACATTTTGGTCTTCTAAGGCTGGGGAAAGCACTGGATTTTATATGCTGGCATTTCTTTTCGTTTTCATTAAAGTAAGGAATTTAGATAGGTAATAGGTACGGAAATTGGCAGATGTTTGCGATTTTTCCGAACAAGAGTAACTACAATATTGCAGTAAGTAACATATTTATATTCTATATGAAAACTTGGGTAAAAGTTCGGAAATAAATTTGGCTTTAGTTCTTTATGGAAAGCGGTTTGCATTAGTAGTATATCAAGAGATGCAGACTGATGCAGAATATGACAATTTGTAGTAATATTTTACTGAATTTTGGCACAATAAATAAAAGGAATTATTTACTAAATACAGTTTATCTACCATAAATTCAGGGTTAAGACCCAGTTTTGTGATCCCTACTGCTTGATTAGTAAAATTATATCTATGATTTATAAATAAAAAATTATATTTTATAAATCTCAAGCGTTTTGACGGTTTGCTGACGGGACTATTTAATTTTCTACCATTAAAAGTAGAGGTACTTCAGGAAAAACTCAAATTGAAATAAAAATCATTAGACAAATTCCAAATCCATTTCCCCTCATAGCCGTTCCCTTCTGCAGCAAAATGTTAACTCTGACACAGCTTCAAACTCTCAGATCTCTTGTGTGTGTGTGTTTGTCCCCTTCCTCAAGCCTATTTCCTATCAAAGAACAAACTTAACCAGTAGTAGTACACTATCCAAGCATCAGCAGCAGTACCTTCAGCCCAAGTCTACATAAGTTCTCAGCCCACCACAGCCCAAACACTACATGTATTTCCCCATCACAGTATCATCATCATCTCTCATCTTCCCTTACGCTAAAGCCAAGATCATATGCATTCAGCCAGTTTTCACCCACCAACATGTTACATTCTACATGTACTATACCCACACGTTCCCTTGATTCAACGTATTCCAAGCCCAACCTTACTTTAGATTTAACCTAAACCCAAACCCAACTCTGTACCGACCCTAACGAAAGGAACTTGCTGAGCAGCTATGATTTCATACTTTGTTTCTTTTCTAGACAAAAACTATTACTTTACTTACTATAACATAACATAGTAGCAAGCAAAGTAAGCAAGTCTCCCTTGCTCATGGTATGGTAACTTGTTCTACACTATTACAAGCCTCTATTTCGCCTTCCACAAGTTTATAAAGGTCTGTCTGATCTATATAATTTTACTTTGTAGTAGTAGTAAGTAAAAGGTATTGTAAGGAAGCTATGGATGATGCGATGTTGTATGCAATGTTCTATGTGAGAGTAAGTATTAGAGAGACTTGAACAACCACCTGAACATTGACACCCCCTTCTTTCTCTCCGCGTTCTCGGAGGGTTTCGGTACCCCTATAGTCAGACGAATTGCCAAGTCCATGGATTGGGATTTCAAAGCGAATCTCATGACAGCAGTCTCCTCTAACCCTCCACCTCGGTCAGCCAACTCAAGAGGATCTCTCATATAACAGAACCAAAAAGTTATTACGTACAATAATAGGAATAATATTTACGCATCCTTAGCCGATTTACTTTTCTCGGTGTAATAAATTTTATCTGCAGTGCCGCTGCTGGGTTAGAGTGCTATTGCCATTTAACCTAGAGACACCTTTCTCCGGAATCGGTGGAGAGAGAAAGAGTAATTTAAACTCTTATACATGATAAGAAATATACAAAGTGAACTAACATAAGCGGTCGTAACTTTCTCAAGATACACTTATGTATGTACCAGTACTTTATTTTACCATCCCACAATTGGTAATAAATACACGGAGATCTGATAAAGTGTCGGGGTGACAAATAAAAGACAAATTGTACCACTACTGGCAACTCATTAATAATAGCTGGGCAATTCATACATTCACTGTGTACTTGTTTGTCTATGTTTTGTGTATGCATACATGGAAAGAGAGCAGAAAACACTTATGTCATTTCTGTATCGTGTGTGTGTTATAAATAGTTTATTTATTTGACTCCAGAGTAGATATATAAACCCGTTTTAGAATTAATCATTCAACCTAAAACAATATTAGAACTATCTACTATGTAGCCAACTAACTACCGAATGAAACGGACTGAACGCCTGCAATCATCGTTTATGGTGGTCCACGATATCATATTACACTACTAGAATAATATTGATAAAGAAGGATTTTGAAATACGATGAGTCCATTGCTTTCAAAACATTTTTGACATCTGCAAAGCGTTTTTTATCATCTTTTATTCATGCTCGTCAACGGCTACTTCTGCTACTGCCGATGTTGTGTAATTACAATTTGTAATAAGCAGAAAGACGGTCAGTGAGTGAATGTCTCGTAGCAAAACTACAACACTTGGTTAAATTGAATAGAAGAAGATTGTGCAATTTTTAGTAGCTGACAATGCAGGAATTAAACTTTTATAGGTGAGTGTATTTGAGATTTAATACTACTACAAAGTAATGACTAATCTGTATGCATTATTGCTAGCTCTTGATTGCAAAAGCTATGGCTATAACTTTTTAACTCTGTCGAAAAGTGTGGTGATGATACACTACTGTTGTTTTGTAGATGAATAAGTATGTGTGTGGGAACTATCTGTTAACTACAGACACACAGAAGCAATTACTAGTAATGCTTCAAATAGAAGAACAATGAGTTACACCTTACGTGGAGAGTTTTATACAAGGGAAAGTAATTAGGAGAGGGTTAATTGGTAAAGTCCATTAAAAACTGTTATTAACTGCTCCCGTGTGTGAAAAGTAGTCTGTCCATTTATTTAGCATAGGATTAAGATTGATGGTGTGTGGGTGGGAGGATTTTTTTTACTTTGGGGAATAAACCCGAGTTTATTTAGAACCAAAATACACTACAAACTAACAGCTACTTCTGAACAACTCGGGCTTGATGGTTAGCCAAAGATTTATGACAAGGAAAGGGCAGTTAAGGAGGAAAGTGGATATTGCAAAGTAAATTGCAATCATTTTGACATAAATTAAAGAACTTAAAACCCGGTTCAACCAACAATAAACCGGCCCGACAACGAATTAAAATTCATATGAAATACTCACAAGCAACCAGAAGAAGGAAAAGATGATAAAAATAAGAAAACATTTACTATGATTGGAATTGTAATTTAAAACTGGGAGTTAAAAACGCTCACTTATACTGCTAAAACTTGATGAATCCATGCATAGAGCTGCCAAAACGCATTTGGATGGATTTTAACTCAACCACTTTTACCAACTACTATTTTCAGTGGTTAAGTACTTTTTCTATTTTTATTGTGCCAAATAATTGAACAAGACTTGCAAGATAGTCTGAGAAATAAAAGGGCAGCCGAAGAAGCAATCAATTTCAACTGTCAATAATAAATAAATTATCATCATTAAAAAATTATTTCATCAGAAAGATAATAATTTAAATATTCTGCAACCCTTGTTGCTGCTGTTGATTGCTGGTAAAAATCAAAGAACCCATCATCGAACAAACAAGATACTCACTCAAATATGCATGAAAAATGAGAAGAATAATTTGAGCCAATATTTCTTATAAAAAAGGCAAAGCAAGCAAAAATCATACCAACCTATGAGAACGTTTTTATAATTTGAGAATAACAGAAAAAATATTTGCACTTCAAACTAATTGCACTGCAGCCAACCCCCAGAACATTTACTGTACTACTCAATTATTTCCGTAGAAATAAAGCCAACGACGGCTTTGATTAGAAAATGTGTACTTGATTAAATGGAAGGTTTATTGATATTACTGTCATCCTTCCAACTCCTTTGCTGCTGTTATAACCAATAATATTCAACCCGGTAGAAGAACTCTTCCTTTTGAGGTATGTCAAGGATAATATCTAACATTTTCCCGTAATTATTTCACAAAATATGACATGACAGAGCTAAGTATAGGGTCAAAGTAGAAGCCATGCTTGTAAAAAGACCTTGTTATCATGCCCCTCTTCTAATATGTAGCATGAATAGAGTGAATTAATATTGATTGAAACTTTAATTTGGCTGAAATTCCTATGAGACCCAAGGATATACGATGCTAATATCACGGCTTAATGATGATGAACAGGTATGTCAATAATAAATGACAGTAAAAGCTTTTGAAAAGGCTCATCATTAGAAAATGGTAAAATAAATACGGGTTAGCGACAGGAGCAGTGGTAGTTCATGCATCAGCCTTCATAGTAGTTAGGGCATAGACAAAAGGTATTTACAAAGGAATTAGAATAATACTCTAGGAAAATGAAATTAAGGTCAAGTAGCACACTGACAATTGAGGTAAATTAGTCAAATGCTTAATTTCCTCTTAAATTTACCATTAAAAGCTGCTATTGCTGATTGCTACTGTAACATCAACTCATTTCCTGGGTAGTTTCTTCCCTAAGGGCTATTCGTTTCAATGCAGTTTTGAATTATTTACCCAATAAGCAATTAAGAATTCTCAGAAGATAGATAGATATGTAGAACTACGCGATGAGCATGGGCATTAGTTACAAGCAGAATAATGGGAAAGAGACGACTAATTTGGAATTTTTCATTAAAAAATTATCCACAAATGGTTAAAACGGTTGAGCGAACCCAGGCTGGCTTCAGTAGAGGATGAAGCTATTCATTTGACATTTATTTTTATTGACAAAGAAGAAACCTACAAAACTACATATTATCTTACTTACTACTGACTGGGCTAATCTGCGTGTGCCTATAAATCTTCATTGCAGCAATTGGAATTACCATTGCAATTCCCCGCAATAATTTTCCGATGAATGGGTCGAGATAAAGTACATTTTCAATTCTACCAGTTCCGCATATTCGGTCAGATCTTGAGTAAAGTATTATTTCTAAAAGGGAATGATGCTAAACCACATAAAACTACAGGGCTTCTATTCAATTGTCTGTGTCAATACTAATGGCAATGGCAATGGCAGAGAAATGCCAACCAACCAAGTATGCACATTATTACTAGGTATGTTCATACCACTACCACTGCAAATTGAAGTTGAAGCACTCAAAAAGATAAAAAGTTCTGTATTTTATTATTTGCAAATCAACGGATCCTTAACCACAGAATGAAACCGTTTCATTTCGTATCCCCATTTTATGTATTATTTTTAAAAGGTATATTTTTACTGAAGAAACTGCCAAGGTATTTTTATTAGTCAAGTTCCTCCGTTGTACTTTTTTATTCAGACTGCTATTACCACTACCACTACCAGTCCTGCTAGGAAAAAATCAAGCATACAATTTGATTTGAAAACCCACAGCAGCAATCTGAGGTTAAAATCAAAATCAACATACTTATTTAAACCATTCTTTCATGTGAGGAATCCTCCTATTTAATCCTACTAACATACTCCTATTACCACTACCAACTATTCTTCTAGTAATAACCCCATGAGTCTAAAGTAATCTACATGCATAAATGCATATAGGCGCCGGCCGTTTATTTGGCAGAGTTTAAAATCATAATTGACATAAAGGGGTCACGCAAAGTTGTAGGATGATTGACTCAATTGCTTTTTTATCTTAACATTACCAAATAATAAGTCTAATAAGCTCAACCACCCTCCATCCGTACCCTCTACTTTGAACACTAATGTATCGACTGAACTCACTCACGGTATTCAATGAATTACTCTATTGTTCTGTGTCATATGTACAGCTAAGGAAGGAGCTCTTCTATAGTAATAAAATCGTATCGTATCGTAGAAGTGCTCAAGCTCTCAAGATCCGGCGATCGATTAGTATTTAGTACTTGAACTGAGATTTTAATCTATTAAATGCCTACTAGCATAGCAGTCGTAAAGACAAAAGTCAACAAAACAAAGTAAGCTCTCTGAAACATTAAGGAGGAAATAATATAGCCCATAAAACTAACTTAGTTCGATATTTGTATATACACGGTGGTTGTTCCTACCAGTAGTAAAACTATCTACCATAATATATTGGGGAATTGAGAAGAGAGAGAAAAATAAGCAAATAAAATAAAATTTTATCATCTATAAAATGAAATAAATTGCTTCTTATTTTTCATCTATCTTTGAACTTAAAAGCCTCAAGTTCATTCATGCAAGTTACAATCTTTCACATTATTATTTCCCTAATAGAAAAAGGGGGATTCCTCTAGATCTTCCATCTCTTAACGCGTTTGCTCTCTCGTCTAGTATTATTATTCTAGGTAGTAGTAGATAGTACACTTTACCCAACTAAAAACCTAAAAAGCATACACACACGTCTTTCGTTCATCGAACGATGACTCGAGAGTGTAAAGAAAGAGACGGTGGTGGTGTTTGGTTATGTGAAGAAATGTATATACACTTATTATACGGAGAGATGGACTTTTTTATTAGAATTTGATAGGTTTTTAGTGATAAACTACCAAGTGGAAATTCAATTTCCGACAAACGCCAACCGTTTTTTTATGGATGAGATTTATGTTAAGTATGAGAAAGAGGTGATTCAATGATCTCATGATCATAGCCCGTAATGCATGGTACTACTGACATTTTACCCGTGCCTTGCTGTCTGCCTGCCTCCGATTCAATCTTAGAGAGGAGTTAAAGCATAAAGCCAAAAATAAGTGTGAGATGATAGAGAGCGAGATGGTAAAATTGGATAGACGAACTTGAGAACTTAGGCACACTTACTCATACTACACATATTACATAGTAATACTACATGAAGAACGAGGATTCTCTGTAGGATATGATAGGATGACGTGAATAATAATAGTAGTTGATAGGGACAGAATACGGAAGTCGGAACTCTCTCAGAACGGAATCTCTCACAGCATGAAATCATGCACAACAAACTATAAACTCTGGCTTATCATATCACATTACATAATGGTAGAATGTGGATTTATGATTCCATCCCAATCCAAGCTCATGCATGCTAAAGGCATGCCGATTGTATAATGTAAAAATACAAAATCCCTTTCCCCATGCATAATCATACGAGGAGGAAGGATATGACTTTATAAGAATGAATAGTAGATGCATGTCCGTCTTGCGTTACATTTCCCCTTTCCAGAAAAGGAATTTATAGCAGAAAGTAAGGGATGTAGGACACACGAAGGAATGCAGGTTTCAGCTGGTAGCTGCAATATTTTTCGTATACGGAGTCGGAGATATCTGTCACATTAGCAGCACTCCAATAGGTAAAATATGATTTCCCCGAAGAAAGCTTACGATTCATTTATCACAATTTTATAGAAATGGGATCATTAAGGAAACGTAGAAAGCATTGGTTGGTTGAGTCTGGTTCTGGTTGGCTGCTCGAGCGGCCGTGGTAATGTCTATTAGTTAGTAGTATTAGGAGGATATTATGAGAGGCAATAAAATAAATCAAGGTGGTGTATTATTATTGAAAGATTGAGATGGGATTGCATTGCATTATTGGACCACGCTAGGGTTACTTGTTGGGAAAGTAAATATTTTTCTGCAAACTTCAATTTGCTTGGAGAAGGATTTTGAATGTTTAGCAGGTATTTTTCGCTAGAAACTCTACGGCCGCATGGAATTTCTCTCAGACTATCTAAATTGAATAGCTTTTCGTATTAAAATTACTGCCAAATGTCTCATTTCAATATTGTAGTAGAGTTTAAAATTGTCCAAACGTTTAAGAACTCTAAGCGTCAAGCGTTACATTTCAACTAACTACATTGCAATCGTTCTTTTCTTGTGAAGTACCTATGAATAGTGATTTCTCCTTAAAAAGCTCCATTTAACAGAAAATAACTTGATATACAACCCATAAATATCAATAAATAAATAAATTTTGCTCCCAAGAAAAACCCTTAAAAGATCTAATGATAAAAACACACCCTCTTCCGATCATATTTCAATTTCTCTTTTCAAGCTCAAATGCCACATTTACTCCACATTACATTACACCATTTACCCACCACTTACCAACCATTTCCTACCAACTTAACATTGTAACAAAAAGCACTAAATTCCCTATTCATCAAAAGGGAGGTCCGCAACAACACATGGGAAACTTAGGAATTCCAAAAATATAACAAACAGAATAACAAACAATGCACAATATGCTCCTACTTTTTCCATCACTTTTGACAAATACGTTTTCAAACAAGGGCAGCTGAAAGGTCTCCCTTGTTTTGTGGAAGACTTGCCGTTGCCGTTCTTCTGTTCTGACAGGCCGGCCGTGCCGTCGTTCCTATCCCTTATCGACCGTTTGTTTGTGAATGCCGAGTAGAAATATCCAAATCCAATTCTCATATCGCATTCATAACCATTTCATCCCTATTTACCAACAATAGCATACAACTATTATAAAGGAAGGAAGTCAGATTATTTCACCAGACTAAGAAATATCAAAAGGAAATAACCAATTTAGCTGCTTCGCTGGTTAGGATTGCCTTTCTTGGTATTAGTTTTGGCATTTACTATTATTGCCATCCCTTCGATCTATGTATCACTATTTGTATCATTAACAGCAATAGAGAGAAAAGAAAAGCTGTGAAATTGCCTGCCTTGCCTGTGACCCTCCCAAACTTACAACAATATCCCCCCATTTACGAAGGTCATTTAGTAACACACCATTTGGTCAGCACAGAACTCAAAAGAACGGATTCTTCTATTGGGTTTAGCTCTAGTCTGCTTTAATTTTGCCTATGACAGACGAAAGCCCTAAACTTCAATGCCCCTTCGTCTAATATCCAATCTTTTACTCTTGTTGTAAAAGAATTGACATCTGATACTTCTGCCAAGTTACAACCGAATTAAGCTATTATGAGTTATTACCTATACACAGCACAGGTTGGTTAAAAGGACTCTATAGAAAGGCAAGTAGGCATGCAGGTATTATTTAACTAAGATAGTAAAAATCAAGTAGTAGATAGGGTACAATTACCTATAGCGGGTGAGAAAAGGTCTCCATTTCTTCAACCTAGTGGAGGATTAAACCTTTGAGGATCTCAATTTGTAAAAGGATCAATTTGTTTTTCTGAAGGACACTCCTATCATCGTCCTCCCTTGTGTCTTCAAGAAAAAGATCCAAGCTTTTATAACCAATCTTTCTTTCATTTTTTGCGGCCCGGCGGAAGGCTCTAGGGTCTTCATTTCAATTTATAAGCTTCGTATCGTACGTACGTAGGTACCCTGTACTTCATTTACTAGATTTTTCTCAGGGTACGAGAACCTACTGTTTTAAATTTACTGATATGTATCATGCGTGCATACACACATGCAAGGAAAGACAATACCCTTTAGTTTTAGATAGTTTTTATCTGGTTTTTTGTATGGAACAATCTGACCATCATTTTATGAATCAGTCACGGAAACGTTCAATATTTTTCTTCGAAACAGCTTTGAAGCTGGATGATGCATGACATGTTGTATTAAAAGCTGTTAAAGGGATTTGCTCCATGTTGCTAAAGCGTTAAATTTCGCGTTTGGAAAGATGCATGTAACGGAAGTTCAAGATGTTCCAGTCTTCCAGTACGAAATCGACCTCATTAAGTCACAAGTGTTGTATCTAATGTGGAAAAATATTGAAATTTGTAGGCTTTATCTATGCGCCAGTATAGTGTAAAATTCCATAACAAACGTCTACTATAAAGCTATATAATACGATACTAATACCCTTGTAAGAAAGTAAAATCACTGAAATTCTAAAAAATGTAACTAAAATCATCGAACATCCCACAACGATGACATAAATCCCTCTGCCGAGCCCAATAAAGAGATTTTTCCCAGGTTCAATTTCATAAAGAGCCTCAGATAAAAAGCTTTGGGCTCCATGGACCAACTCAGTGAGTCTTCATCGTCTCCAAAAGACTCGTTATAATATAAAGAGAGCAAAGAATCTCGTTTTCTAATAAGTTTACTAAATCCCCTATTAGTAACACGTCTCCTTTACCCTCTCCTCTCTTTTTTTTCATCCACAATTCACGACTACCGACTTAACTATAGCAGCAATAAGACTTAACTATGAACAGGCCTTGCTTAGTGAGCCTCAGCAGTGACTGGTCTTTGTGAATGAAAAATCTTTAGAATTGGTGGTGGGCGGTTATCACCGTCAGGTCAGGCACTTCCCTGATGTCTCATATTATGCCAACTTGGACAAAAGCTTAAAACCTCAATCGTTCCTCAACGTTCCTTAGCCTTTGGACTCACTTACACAAAGGGAAACGGGCCGATATCCGGTGGCCAAAATTGGGTGTTTACTCACCTAAAAATGCATCATTTAGCCTTTAAATCTCTCCCCCACCTCCAGTCAGAGCTTACTATCGCCTTCCTCAAATAAAAAAATCCTCATATGTACATCATATTACATATCCCTTTCTCTCCCCCTCTTTCTATCTTAATGGCCAACTTTCTTACAAAGCGAGGAATTTCTTCGTTTTTCTATTCTTTTTTTCTCGAGGAATTTTAAAGGACTCCTTCTCTACAAAGGAGGACTACTGGGAGGAAAAACGCTTTTAAAAACCCATTTCCTCCAAAGTCAAAAAGCCACCTTATGCTTCTTAACTTACTTCTCCCACCTCTTAACTACCAGCCAGTAGTTTTCTAATAGTAACCATTCCTAGACTCCTAGAGTAATAACCTAATGCAGCGTAATGTGTAATAATGGATCGGACTCTCTATCGTATCGCATCCTATCGAATCACCACATTGCATCCTTCCTCTTCTCCCGAAAGGAATCCACAAAGTTTTTTTCCTATTTTAATAGAATAATAATTCCCATCTCCCCCAACCAAACCAACCAACCAACGACCACTTTCTTCAAGACTTGAATCATGATTAAGGCTAAAAAAAATCTTCCTCCAAGCAAACCAAACTCAGAAGAAGCAAGTAAAGTAAAGTAAAGAAAGAAACAGAACAGGAGCACCTCGAGGTAGCCGAAATATAATATTATAAAAAAATCCCGTAATAATATTGTACCTCTACCTATACAGATTTAGATTAGATATAAAAATATTATGATAAATTCATAATACCCAGCCAGCCAGGCAGCTCCTTAGCTTAACTATCTCCATTCCATTTCTGGGCTGACTTCCCCTTGAAAAATAATGGACGTTAAAAAAATATAAACATAATAATAAAACCACATTCTTATTCTCTCAACCTCTTCAGAACATGATCCATTATTCTTGAATTTTGACATTTATTAAGCCCGGATGGATTTATAATAATAAATTCTTCCAAATTTGCCCAAGTCATGATAATCCACTGCTACTGACTGTCCCCGGACAAAAGCCCTTCCGTCACGATCACGACTCTCCCTCAAGGGATATAATGTAATATTATGTGATCATCATCTTCTTCACGCAGTCATATTACCTCTTCTTCTATCTTTTAAACCGTATTCTATTACTTCTTCTATCACGGACAAAAGCCACTAAACCTCTGTGTTATGTTGCAATGCAATGCAACAGCAGCGGCTTGCTGAGGAAATTGTAAATAAATCCTCCTATAACGCACCAAAACCACGCGTAAGAAGGACAACAACCACTAAACGTACAAGTTCCTTAAAGCGTTAAGAAAAAGTATGAGAAAACACATACATAATAGTACAGAGCCATCCTTCCTTTAGACACAAAAACACACATAGATAACAACAATAACAACAGCAGCAGATTCCCAACTTCAGCCATAATATACAGAAAAAAGATTAGCTAAACCCCAAAGTCACAGAGATGTGCTTTCAATCCATCGTTGCTAGTATAAGTGAACTCTTATTAGAAGTTACCCATTACTATTACAACTTGCTACCTTATCCTCTCCTTTTTTACCCTATCTTTGGCCAGAAAGTATCCTTTTTCTTGAGCACATCTTGTGTAAACCTTGGCTAAAGTAAAATCTTATCTCGCAGATGTTCTCAAAACTTACCTGTACACCTTTAAACTATAACTTCCCAGCCGGCTGGTTCTTTCTGTGTGTCCCATCCTTTGCTTAGCTTACAATCCCCATGTAATGTAGATAGACATTAAGGCCATCATACGTAACTTCTCACTTATCTGAGATGCAGGATAAGATGTACCTAGAAAGCTTATAAGCGACTGTACATAATAGTCAAGAGATCTCATTTTATCCACCACCATCTTCACAGCAATCCAATTTTCTTCAACCGACCGTCGTCCTTCTTCCAACTATTTCTATTTACTGACTTTCCTCTGCTTACTTACTCAGTTTATATGTATGTATCTGTCTCAAGAACTCTTTATCCTTTACCATCTTCTCAAGTAGACAGACACCTTTGTTGAGATGTAGAGAAGTGTTACTTTAACACTGGAATCTCTCTCTGGATACAGGAAGATAGATGGGTACGGATCTTGGTCTTAGTCATTCTAGGATAATTCTATCTCTATGTGCATGATGTAGATGTTATATAGAAGAGTGTCTCATATATTATTATGTACTTTGAGTAGGTTGACTATAAAGTTAAACTATAAACATGCATTCTTCATCAAGTTGTCTTCTTTTTCTTGGAACATAAAAACAGTATTTTCCCACTTGTTTCTCCGCAAAGTCTGACTGAGCTCTTCAGAGCGGAGCATCGTCATCAGTTTAAGTCCAACGTGTCTAGTCTCTTCTTCTTTCAAACTTGTGTAAAGTAAAAAGGGACTTAAATATTTAGTCACAGGTTGAGCTCTTAAGTTTTTATTATTCTGTGAACTTTATTACCTATACTTAGCTTAGGAGGAGCTTTAGACGAAATACATGTTGCATTGTTTAGTTGTACTACTACTGCCATGACTAGCTAACTATTACTGTCATTATTTTCCTTGTGTATCATAAGTTGAAAAGATGTAATAAAGGCTTCCATGGATTATTCACCCATTCTAAAATTCTCTTCATTCTTAATAGTATCGTCCTTCACATTAGCTTACCCCCATCCCCGAAGACAGATTAAGGATTCAACCAGTCGCGGAGATTGTATATTGTTATTATAGTCTTTAAAATAATATTAATGTACAATATTACGGCCCAAGCAGGCAGGTATTCGCCATCAACATCCAGGGTTGTTAATATCTAATGTTGAATATGGCCTAGCACGTAGGTAGCGGTTATCTCCGGTAGTTTCAAGTTTGAACAATTTGAACCTGACTGAACCGAAGTATCAAGGTGAGGGGATGAGAGGACTTTAACTAAAAAGACATAAAGATGGTAGTATTATTATTTAGTAGCAGTAGTAGAAGTAAATGTTAAGGAAGTTGGTTAAGTTTAGATTAGATGCTTGACTCAAATTGTTACTTTAGACAAGATGAGGGTTCGTGGCCATCATAATATTTGAGGAATATGTGGAACATGTAATAAATTTTTATACCCCCTGTGCCGACCCGACTAATCCTTCTAAAGGCAAAGAGAGACTTCCAGGGTACTAGTAGTGGAAAGGCACTCCATTTATTAGTTCATACTTGTAGAGACCAAGTAGTAGTAATACCTTCACTTGCCTTTTACGTAGGTACCGCAAGAAATATTAAATTTAAGGGTATAATAAAAGTAAAATATTCGTTAATTTAACTTTGAGTAGAAACTGTACTCTTTAAAAGTAGACTAATGCATGCGATAGCGATACAATATACTTTTATTAGTCAGTGAAGGTAGGTGGAGAGAAAGATGGCTTTCATACACAACGGAGCTTCTTCTCTTCATCCATTGGCAATAAATTCTTCTTTTTATTAACCAGCAATAAAAACGTGGACATGGACCTTTTCTAGGCTCTTAACTGGACAATTTCATTATACCTTTCTACTATTTTCTACACTAATAAACATGAAACATGAAAAGCTTAAGTTGTAAAGTTGCAGAATTTACTAAGTTATTATAACTCTCTAATAAGCCATAAGACCGAGCCTGGATTTTATTGATTTGGCTTTAATAAACCTGCTGAACTAAATATTAACTTAATACCACTATGACATGCATGGCAAATAAATGCAAGATGCTTTTAAACTTACTTAGTGAAACGAACGAGGAACCACGGGCACTTAAGTTATTATCACCTAGCGTGCAAAATTTGTGAATTTTTTGCAATCCGAGTTATTTAAGCCTTTTACTTGTAAAGGGATGGAAAGAATTCACAAGAAGGATTTAATTAAAAACTCGTAAAAGTAGGAAAGACATTTTAGGCTTAGGAATTATTTGAAGACATCTCCGTAAATTAAAAAAACCATGTCGCAATCGTAAAACTTTTAGCCATAAAAAATAATCAAGAGCCAGAGTAATGCAATGTACAACCAGCCTTCATAGTATTATTCAGTTTTGTACACTTATATTAAGTCCTTTTCACATCCAATTCCACTTAATTGCCCAGTTCTAACTTTCCTAACAACCTAAAATCACTTCTCCTTCTGAAAGAGTGTGACAAGTGACACAAGGCAATTTGTCTCCATTTCATAACAACCCACAAGAAGAATAGCAACCCAGTCAGTACTTCCGATCCAATTCCATTTAAATTGAATTGAATACCTCATCGGATGAAAAAGTTTCATTGTTAAAAATCGATATAGACTCCACTGGCTTCAAAAGAGAATAATAGTAAAAAAAAAGCTGTAATGGAATATACATTTCTTTTCTCCGCAGTAGTCCTAACTTTAAAAACTCACAATGGGAAATTTACTGTTCTAAGATCGATCTATCTATCCAAGTCTACATATAGTAGTAGCCAACTCTCCTATTAGTTTTTATATCTAACTCGTGGGTTATTAGTTTTCCTACAGTAAGAATTACATTACACTATTTCTCCAGTTGTATAGAGATCATCACGTTCTCAGTTAAAGTTAAAGAAGTCTCTCTCGGTTCGACAAGCGAGCTTTTTACATTAGCAGTTATCCTAGACAAGAAACTTGAATAAAGGTATTCTTCGTTCTTATTTAATTCTCTGGTAGCAGCATATTGCCTACTCAAAGTCGCTAACTAACTACTGCCTTGGAAAGTAGGTAAGTATACATTGTGGAAGGAGAAAACTAACTAAAAGTAAGTAGAGTTGAGTGAGACTGAAGAAAATTACATTGAAGAATAGCCAAAGTCTCTGGAGGTAGGGAGAGATCTTTTTCTCTATACAATCTTTCTTAATGCTTTACTTCTCGCCTGCTTCTTCATCATCAAACCCATTTGAAAAGCATCTAGCTTTAACTAGGCATAGTCACTAGTGACTTCCTCGTTAGAATACTTTACTCCTCACTAGTTACCAACTAGTGACTGACTGGTTGAATTCTGTGAATAGCTGGAAAGAATAGACCCATAGAAAAGTACGTACACACTCGAACTTGGCCAAAAGCTCCCTGTCTGTGTAAACTTGTAAAAGTCGTCATCGTCATCTCATCTGAGTTCTAGTCCTAGTAGTGGTCCGTGGTTTCCTGGAACTTGGTGCAGATCTTGTGAAACTAGGATCTTATGATGATGACGGTGATTCTTATAGAATAAGATCGAAGAGCCCAAACTGCTCTGATATAATACTCCAGTACTCCTGCAATTTCTGAAGAAGAACTTGAGCTTCTAAGAATGGATACATTTATCTTTATAAGGGAGAGAAAAGACTTGCTGGATACATTTAAGAGGGATGATGATGATGATGATGATGATTATGGCTGAAGTTAGTTAGAGAACTTGGTAGGGTACAAGTGGCGTTGGGGATGGTGACGCGATACGATGGTGGTTTAAGTTGATGCTCAAGATATGTTTTAGGAATTGAATAGGAAAGCTAAGAGTTCTCTTCTCATTCTTATAAAATAACATCTAGTCTAGTAGTATCCACTACAAGTACTAGTAGTAGTATTAGTTGTAGAAGAGTTACGGCAAAACTTTTCCTCTAATATATCTATAAAAATACATATTATGGAAAGACATTATTCCTAATACATATTCTTCTTGGATAAGATTAGGTTACATTATTGAGACTGTGAAAGAGGCCTCTTTACGTGTGTACACATAGAACCTGCCAGTCAGAGGATTGCTGCATTGTGGAGAGTGATTGGTATTGAAGATTGAAAGCCTATTGAAAAATCTTCCATCTCACTTCTCTCTCTCTCTCTAGACTAAACTCGGCTCGGCTTGACTTGGAGTTTGTCTTTTTCTTAGTTAAAGACTTTCTTATGAGAACTTGTTACAAATCCAATCCACGGACCGAAGAACGGAGGAAAGAAATGAAACGAACAAGTCAGTCAGGAGAGTGAGAGGGTAAACTTTATTTTATTGATGAACCAACCAACAAACCCAACCTGCTTCGATGAGAAAATTCTGCTTAAAGCTGCCGTGTTCAGAAAAGGCTATGCTGCTTTAACTATAGTGTATCATTATATTATTATTATAGGTTGTAAAAAGTCACTTGCTTTAAATGCTGCATAATATGCATGTATGTAATAAAGCGTCGTCCTTACTAAGTACTTGTATGAATGCATGTTTTCTAAAGTTGTATAGAATGTTGTGTAGCTAAGCCTAAAGTGAACAAGTATTAAAGAACATGTACTTAGTAGCCAGTAGTGGTAGTAGTGCTAGTGAGTAATAGCTCAGAGTAGGTAGGTAGGATTTTAATGAATGCATAATATGTGTAGTATATCTCCACATAAGACTTCCTTATAAGTCGAGGAGCGAGCTGTTCTACCTGCTTTAATGGCCTTAGAGTGAGTTGGTTAGTTAGTTTAGACTGGTTAATGATGGATGATATACGGGTTTGTTTAAGGGTATGTTTTATTACTACAAGGGAGGCAGGGCAGTCAGGCAGGAGTTTGTAGACGAAGAAATTGAAAAATACTTGTGGAAACGTCGTCGTCCTAGGCAGGTATATTGAATTCAAGCAGTTCCACTGCTCACTCACCCCATCGTTCTTAGTTAACTATTGTATAGGACGGGTAGTAGTAGTCATTCTAGTCAGTTAGTACTATCCATGATGATATTCGATGATGATGACGATGCTGCTGCTATAGGATAATGTGGTTTTGAGCGAGTTGTAGATAGAAGGCAAGAAATTCCTGAAATTGGTACTTTGACCAATGTGGATGGATGTGCTCGGAGTAAAGTCAATTACAGAATCCGAGGAGGCAAACCTTCTCTTTCGCTTCGTATTTTCTACCCACCAACTGAACTAGAAAAAGAATAAACTGATGAGACACTGGAAACGTTCCATTCCAACTCCCGACGTATCTTTGGTTAGGGTCCTAGTCAAAGAAGTCTCATCCTCACTCGTCGGCCTTACTTTACTTCCTGCCCTTCTTCTATTAGTATTTCAGACTCTTTTTACCCAAAGGTTCGGTTGTGTGAGGAATCCGATCAAAAAATGTCCATATCATCGTGAAGTTGGTCTGGAAACCAGTGGTATGTCTACCATAGTCATTCCTTATTGTTGCGCCTTTACTTAGGAGGTTGAGGGAGGAAGAGCAATTTGTTCTTTAGAGGAGAGAGATCAGCAGAATAGAAGAATCACACAAGACGACATGATTTAGGAGGTGAAGGGTGGAAATGGAATGGAAATCACCCTCTACAATTCCTCTAGCACATAATACACATGGATGGAGTCGTTCATAGTAGTAGATTCGAAAACTAACAATATGCCCCTCTTCTAAAGTGTTATGCTTTTATGTTACTAACATGCATACCTTTGCCTTTTCTTCTATTATCTATTTGCTCCTTGCTAGTTATTACCTACACAGAGGCTTTTAGTATTTGTTCAAAACCAACTTTACTTTGAATATCTCTTCTGAGGCCGTTCAGTCAGTCAGTAGTTGTTGGGGAGTTGACGAATAAATATCACCTTCAAGTGCGATAGCTAAAGTTAGAGCTAGAGCTAGTGGTAAAGGGTTGAAGGTGGATTTAGAAATTTTTGGACAATTCTACTCGACAAAGTACATTAGGAACGAGACTGGAGAATTATGTGTAGAATCCAAAGGGTGGAAAATTTCCGGATACTTTGCATTTACAATTTACATGCATAGAAATTCAACCAACGCACTTGTTCCGTGAGCATTGTCCCCAGTGGGTTTTCCGTACTTTCGGTGAACTAAACTATACGAGTGACTTATTGGTGTTGGATCAAGAATCGCTCAAGAGTAATATTTATTTCCCCAGCCCGGGCTCGGCTCGTTGGAGTGAAAAGCATCAGAATAGATTATAGAATTTAAAATAGAGATGATAGACACTCCACTCCATGCTCCATGCTATAGTTCGTGAATGACTAAGGTACATTTGTTCGTGAAGAAGAGTATGGATTTGAAATTTCAAATTTAAAACGCAAAGGGAGGCTATGAAGAGAGTGTCTTGAGATTTTGGAGATAGAGCCAAAGAATTAAATTAAATACAAGGGTTGTTCCACAATAAAATAAGGGTGGAGTCCTTCCCCATGCCATGCGAGTAGTAATCGTAATTCCTAATCGTCCTATTCCTTCTTCAATTCGTAAAAAACATCAAGACTGACTTGCATTTGGTGTCTACTATATGTTGCAAGACCGCATCTGCAACAAGATGTTATGCTGCTACATCCACATCAAGGTGGATTTTGTTTGAATGTTGTTGTTGGTTTTCTTTCTCTAATGGTTGTGTACTTACACAGGCTATTAGGACCCTGTTACGTGTTGGCTTAGTTGTTATATTATAAAAAGTGTACCACTGCCAACCAAAAATCTTAACAACTTGGTCGTCTACCTGCTGGCAGTTATCCTCCTCGTCACTCTAGAGTCAATAATGTAGCGATCTTCCTATTGCCAGCAAGCGTTTCCTTTTGTTGTACACTTACTAACTTACAAATGTTACAATCTACAATACAATGTGTGGAATATTGACATCAAGAGTTGAATGAGGAAGTTTTTTCTTAAAAAAAAAAGATATAAGGTACAAATCCACATGCATCAAAGACGAGAGAGAGAAGAGTTTGTGCGAGTGGAAGAAAAAAATGTGATTTGTATTCAAATGTGATTTCTATTTCTGATCCCAGTACAACAATCACTTACTCCAAGAAAGATGCTATGTTGTAGTTAGTTTGTAGTTTTGTACTGTTGCTTATTCGTGTGTGTTGTATGTATTGGTTGCCGAAGACGAAGATGAAGGTTGACATTTGATCTTTGAAGTTGCATTGCATTGCTTTCAAGGCAGTAGTAGTGAATTGAAACCGCATTGACTTGACATTGCATAGCGTATTACATGCATGCGTAATAATAATAATACCGGATGGACAGGAAATATACGGTACGAGAGCCAGTGCTAAGAATACTGTAACGAGTAACGAGGGGATGACAGGGTATTTTTAAAGGGAAAGAATAACATCGGTGTAGACCACTAAATACGGTTTTTAACGTAGGGGAAGATTTTAAAACTTTTTTCAAACTCGTAAAAAATAACCCGAGGTGACAGTTTTGAAATGTCGAATAACCAATGAGCACATATGTTGGTGGATGTTTTCCCTTTGGTTTTCTGAGGGTGTGAAACTCTGATATTTATTGATAATTTTGGTCGGAGTTTAAAAAACATCCTTCTCAGAGGGAAGGGTTGACACAAAGTTTATGGTGACCGCAGTATAGAACTACGTACGCACCACTACTATTACGGGGAGTTGACTAAACCATCATCATCTTAATCGTAGGTCCGTGATTTAAAATTCTTTCTGGTAGTAATGATGTGAACGGGAACGTACGGGAATGTGGCAGTAGAAAGATTCATTGGCCAGAAAAAGTCAGCCTGCCTGGCAGCAAGAGCTGTTATTTTATCAATATGAAAGCTTCAAAGTTGAGCGATAATAGATTCTAGTGGGACTTAATGCGACGAAGACGGATTTGAAAAATCAAGTTCAAGAAGTCCAAACGAGTGAGTAATAATAAATTAAGGTGGTACTAGTAGTACAGTCTCTCAGGGATTATACATGAAGGTGGTTGGTCTTACTGGTGGTATTTGTCATTCTTCGTGTAATAAAATAATGAAGAGAGAGAGGAAAAGGGATGGATAGTTGTTCATCATAATGATGATGGAGGTTGACGATAAAAAGTTAAAAAAACCAATCTGGAATGCATCGGTATGTAGATTTTAAAGACAATTACATGCATGAATTGTCTCGGGTAGTCAATTTACTTTCGAGGCGAGTCACCACCGTAATTTTACATAATGAGGGAAAAAACCAACATAAGACTATCAACGGAGATGAGAATTTTTGCCCCTTCTTGTACACACAAGAATATCCATCCGCAGCTCCTTTCTTTAGCTATTTCCACACAACATATACCTCTAATGTTCCATAGTTCCTCGATTTAGTCAGGTAGGTAGATAGCCAAAGCGTAAAAGCATGTGAGTCAACTTTCCATTAGGGAATTTTCCGTGGTTTTGGGTTTCCTTCAATACAGAATACAGTCTCAGAAGAGAGGATGACAGAGGAGAGAAATTAGTTTTTTTAGTGTATTACTAAGGTAAAAAAATAAATTGGATACAAAACCAACAGAGAATGGGTTATTACACTCTGTAATGCGATTTCTCAGTCATAATATTCATACTACCTAGACATCACATTATATTACAGGTGTTGTGGGTTTTAGGCTTAACCACAATTATAGATTGAAACCAACCAGGAGCAGAAACCTATATGCAGAGAGAGAGAGAGAGAGACAGATTATCTTATGTTTATTCATGATATATTTTTTCCATTTACTACCTAAAGTGAATACTGTACTGTTGTGATTCGGTTGATGATACGCATTTTGATGTAAATCAGACTCGGAGGAATGAGGTAGCCATGCATAAATTCTTTTTAAGTGCCCCATCCTCAAACCAACCGCAAATGACTAAGATTTACACAACATTTAGATTGATTATTCAACTTTTATTCCATCTGCCAAGGAATCAAAGGTTGGTTCATTGGATCGTATCTGGGAAAGTGATCTGTCACGAAAAAACAGCAGATAAATGATAACTGTCAAATGTTGATGGATTCCTGTACCTGTTTATGGTGCAAAGAACGTTGTTGTCTCACAGTCATCAACCACCATATACTTGACTAACTCTTTACTACCTTTTACCTTGCTGCTGGCAAAGGCAGTAAGTGCTTTTTGTTTTATTATTCACCTGTTACTTACAGTTCCTCTTTCTTTATTTTTTGCTCCTGTCCTGTTGGCAGTGTATGGAGTAATAATAATGTAATCCAAGCCTAATGAACTGTAGGATGTACGAAGTGAATTGAATATAAAAAATTCACCGACAATCGATAAAAGACGACGACTTCTCCGTCTGCTAACTCCCTTCTTCTTTTGAGAAGATGAGTTCTTCCCTATCTCTTCTACCTGCCAGCATCAGCTTACCATTTTAAATATTACAACTTTAATATCCCTCTTAATACCCACTCTTTACAAGAATAGATAGGCATAATATGCCAACTAAATGTCTCAATTCAATTTACAATAAAATGTAGGTACTAAAACTGATCTGCTACTGCAGTAGTAAGTTCTACTTGTTGTTTAGTTACTAGTGGGTAGACAAGGGTATGAACTGACAGACTGTACACGTCAAGTTGTCGGAAAAAGTGGTGAACTTTTTTCACAAATCAAAAAATCATCCTCATTCTTCAAATAATCAGACGTTATATATTATGCATAAGAACTCCTTTTCCCTTATTCCATTACCATTTCTCATTCATCTATAAAATCCTCCTTATGCATAAAATTGTAACGTAAAAAATTCATAAATCCTACCGAGATATGATTATCAGCCCAAGAAGTTCACTCTTCACTCTAGATTTGACTTTGAAGTGTGTCTGGTCAAAATGGGCCACTTGTTTTACGGCATTTCTTATTATGGCAGCTCCTATCCCTCAGTCTGAATGTACAATTCTATGTACAGTAACTTGAAGTGGTATGAACCTAACTGGTAAATTATTCGTAAAAGGATTTGTGTAATAACAATTTAATCGAATAAACGAGAAGATCATGATAATCATGCTCATCTTAGGGTTTATAATAATGATCAATCCTAGTCGTGATCACAATCATCGTTAAAACTTGGTGAACATTGGAATTAATCTCTCAAAGGTATAATATTGTTGATCAGATTAGCATCCATAATCTGACCGAGGTCAGTTTGCCCTTTCATCTCTTACACACAAAACATAACCTATAGCTCACATTAGGTAGATGAATCGATACCCAGATTGATCCCTTAACTAACTAAAGGAGAAACTGAGACGAGCCAATTAAATCCGCTCTTTAAAGCCAGGTAGTTCAATAAAATCGAGTAGCCAAGTCTTAAAAAATTTTCAACATGTCTTCAACCTATACAACTTCAGTTAATCAGCGATAAAATTCACCAAGAGGCAAACTGGTTGCTAAAAATCTAATTTAATAAAAATCATTCCCTATATGCTAAGCTTTCTGTATGCAGTTCCCTGTAGAGACCTTGTTGTCGTGTATCATTATTTGTGTATCTATCTTGTCTATTGGTTGTTTTGTTTGTTGTATACTTCATAGTCAACTCAAGTCGTTTGTTGCCCACTCTGTCCGATTGAATAAGACGAAGACAAAGTTAATGAATTGACAGGCGACATGAGTAACTTTAATTTAGCGTATCCCCCACCAAACCAGAACCAGCTGGGACAAGTAACGTAAAGCAACGGCAAATACCTTTCTTAACCTTACTTTTCTGCTAATGTGTGGGATGCAACTTTATACATTTATCGAAGCTTTACTCCATTGTTATCAGGCTAATCGCATGCATTCCATTTGGCAAAGTCAAGTATTTAGTTTCATCCCAAGAGGAAAAGAACAAGACTGATATAACCATTTTTACTACCATTAGCACCAACAAAGTTTTGCTTAACTTTTCTTCTCAACCAACAAGTAAACTAACTAAGTGACTACAACTACTTAAGAAAAGTTTTACTTTTTTCCCAGTCAGAGGCAGAGCAGAGTAATGAACCGATGTTGATGTTCTTAATGATGATGATGGTTATTATTATTATGTATACTAGGATTATTATACCACTATGGAAGGGCTAATAGGCAGAGAGTAGAGTGGTTTGGGAAGGAAACGGGACTTTTTGTCAAATTACTTACACACCAAATTCAATTAAACCCTCTTGAGAAAAGTTAGCCTAGGTTGGCAAAAAGTTTAGGTATGACATTTACAAAGCGGAGATTTAACATTTAGCTTTGCCTTATTTTTTTGCTATACGATACGATATGCTATCAAATGGTAGAACTATTAAGCTGAAAGAGATGAATTAAGGTTCATTTATCATGAAACAGCCATTTAGCTACACAAATCCGTTGAGATTTTTTTTGGTAAATCTCTCAGAAATCTTTCAAAAGTTACTTCATCAACGGTCCAGGTTATCATTATCAAGCGTAGGGGTAGGAAAATGTAATTGTCATTAAGTATTACTACCAGGGAATCGCAGCAGGTGCGGTCCGGGTCTGACTGAAATTTTTTTTTTTATGTACAATCTACAACAGTATTCTTCAAATGTAAACCGTACTCGAGATTACATTACACTTTTATTCCCCATATCTTAAACCACCTCTGATTATCAAAGGAAACGGAAGTAATTTCCTGTAATCTGTACAATTTTTTTATGGCCGGGATGTTAGCATAACACGGCTTTCTCTGAGTATGTATCTAATATTAAGTCACTAATCCACTAACTCTATTTAGAGGTAAATGAGTAAAGCAAAGCACCAAACCGACCACCACTTTGAGTGTCTGTTGACACAAGTTCTTGAGTAAAGATTAGATTTTGTTTCGTCCTACTCGGTCGCTTGTCGCTTGCGATGCGCTGTTTATTAGTATTAGTTCGTTAGTTCGTTCATATCCTTCGTTGTGTATGCAAATGCGTACAAAAACTAACTAACGAACTAGCTGACAGGGCAGGAAGGGATGTCCACAGATTATATGCTCAAAAGGACTAATATTATTATTACAAGTTGAAATCTGAGTAAAGCACTTAGGCGGATGGATAGATAGGAAAATTAACTGAAACTTTGGTTAGTTTTGAAATGAGAACGAAGCAAGAAGAGTTGCCTTATTTACCTCACCCACCGTTGACTTTAAAGGGTAACCCGATAAGCCCATTTGTGTATCAAAGAGACCCGGTTTCGCTTCACTGTAAATTGAGTCTTATCTCTATCCTGTCATTTATTACTGGGCTACTACTAACTCTGTTCTACCTGCCAGGTCGTTTTATGTTACAAGTTAATACACCGTATTCTCAGCATAGCTTACTACATTACTTGAGACTGGGAGTCAATTGTTGCTTTCCTGGCTGCCAGTTTCTTCGTGATGCATCACAACTTAAACTTGTTTTTATTGTATCATTTCATTCGATGAATTATATCATTACGAAGTTATTTGTTGCGAAACAAAAAAAGCTAGACTTTTTCCCTCAGAGTTAAATCTACTATTACGATTAACATCTTACTTCTTGTCGAGTGAGTCCTTCCTAGCCTTACAAAGTTATATAGTTTAGGCTACGCTGTCGGTAGCTACTAGAAGTTTAAATCAATTTAATTCCCGTTGGATTCTTCCGTGCTGATAATTTTTTATTTTTTCAAATTCTTTCAGCTTCGGTCAGCCAGTAACATCTTGTCCAACCCAACCATTATATTATGACCATCACTCAACTAAGCGAGTGACTTGACTGATGCTGGCTCAAGCACTAATTAACCGAGGAGGATGACCCTTGACATTAAATTTGACCTGAGTCGAAGTAAAAAAAGACATTACGTCTCAGCTACGACTTCCCCAATATCAAGAAATACTACCAATACTTCTCAACTTCTGAAGAGGAAGCCTATAGAGGTAGGAACATCCCTGTTGGACGAATACTAGGAAACGATTCCGGAAAATATTTCAGATTTTCAGAAAAAGTTTCAAATTAAAAGAAACTAGATACACCATCAATAAAAAAAAGCACCACCTTCCTGTGTGTTCAATCATGACTTCTTTCTCGTGGATCTCGTCACTTTACATAGTCCTTTTATCCCATGCTTTAAACTACCTCGGGGTCACTGGAGCCGAGCAAGGTAAACAAATTTTTTCCAAACTTATGCATTATTAAAAAATACATAATGTAGTCAAGCACCAGAAGAGCTAAAAAAGGAGTATCATTTTCATGCTGATATGTAGGTACCATTGTATATGCAGTTCTAATGTTAATGTTCATAGTTTCTTGCTTGCATTGTTAACAATAAGGCTCGTCTTACTGTCTACATCTGAGGAATCCCTTTGTTATTCGAAAAATTCCTTGGGAATGGAGGAATAATAACTGGCAAGCTAATGCTCAGAGTAAATAAGCTTTTTGAATTGTAAATGTAATGACACACGGAGAGAGAGAGATAAAAAATGTTTGTTCTTGTTATGCGTGAGTGAAATGACTAGCATTTGTACAGTGAGCCTGGAGATTTCTTACTAAAAGAAACCTTAGAATATCATTACAATGAATACTAAGTTTGTATACGTTAAAATAATCATACAAGGGTATATCTATGACATGTCCAAGTCTTTTTAAAATCTTTAGCTTCATCAGAGGGGGTGGTTTTAAACGTTTTTGGGAGTGGTGATGACGAGAGTAGCTGTAGGAATAGTAGTAGTCTCACTATCTGTCAGGTGGTGGAAACAAACTGTGATATTATCTTTGATGTTAACAAGTGTGCATAATTTTTAATGGGTTATTACCACCCTTATTATCATCATCATTAGGTATTTCGTAGCTATCTAATTTACCTTTGCTTGAGTTATCTTTCACAAACTATCATTTCCTTCGTAGTACTGCTTCTTCCTCTGTTTAAAATGGGACTTCGTTTATTGGAATAAGAAACTAGCACATGTTACGCGTGTAAGGGAGAGAGAGAGAAAGGGTCTAAAATTGTAAATGAGATTGAGAAACCAACTGAAAAGTGGATTGAGAATTGAGATGCCAGGATTATGTTATGCTATGTTTGCTCAACGGTTTAGAACATTTTTAAGACATCTGGAGCTCTATGTAATCATAGTTTTTAAGTAGAAAGGGATGTAGAAAAAATGGTTGAATGAAATGAAAGAAATATGACTATTTGTTAAATTAATCTTGAACTTTATCTGGAAACTTTACAGTTGTGCTTCTGGATACAACAGAGGAGAATTCACTAACTTGGACTCAGTACCCCTACGGTCCTTCCGCTGCTACTCCAGGGGTAAGATTCATTACCTTTTTAGTCGCCTTGAATAATTTGTTAGGAAAAATCTATAATTTAAAGACGCCGATAGAATCTTAATCCTCAGAAGGATAGAAATGCATTGATATTGATTGGTTATTTAGACTAGACATTCTATTTACTAGTAACTATAAAAAAAATACAATTAGTAAAAAAAGTACGTACATTCCGCTGTAATTGGTCTTGGTATTGGATAATTTTATGCATGCCCACACCATTAGTCATGCTAAACTGTTTTAATTACCGAGTTTAAAATAATCTACTCTCGTACTCTTTACTTTACTGCATGCCGTCTTTAAGAGAGCACCTAGAACAAAAAGTTCATAAAGGTTGCCGTTGTACCCTTCATCATTCCTCCGCTCATTCAGTATTTGCATTTCCCGTGAAATAATTTTTATTTATGAAATTCATAATTTATCGCATCGCAGAGCTCGGCTAGAGTTAATCACCCCAATTTACTTGCAAAAGAGGCAGACTAGGCAGGGACAAATAACACAGAACCTTAGTTTAGTGCTAAGGTTGAGTTGAACTCTACTAAAGCCTTCTTGCTGGGATCTCTGAGTCATTTATGGATATGAAGCAAGGAACGTGGAATGCATACTTAAAATTACTATTACTCTTCCCGCATGCATCCTTCCCCGTATCTACAATGAATCTCTGGAATATTAAAGCTCAACCCTTTATTCTTAGTTAGATTACCATTACTGCTGCACTGCACTACTGAGGTCGACCAGGTCTTCTGAGTACCTCGGCCTTTCTTAGATCATTCTTAACTATATATTTACGACAACCTGACCTGCTATGCTAATGCGAATGCAGGTAGAAAGAAAGCTACATGTAGATATCGGCTGTCTGTGAGGAATGAAATAAATAATATATAGTTGTGTGCGCCTTGGGAAAAAATTATTTATTTTACGACCTCTTTGAAGTAAAAGCGACCGACTATGTAAGAAATTGTGTACTGTAAAATAGAATGTAGAGAGGAAAAAAACTAGGAAGAAACAGCAGCAAAAGAAAGAGTAAATATCCTCAAAATGTCTAATATCCTGCCCAAGGACTCGGATGTTTGATATTTATAGTTCCTCCCAAAGCAATAGTTCATGTTTATACTTTTTTTATTTTTATGGAACAAACAATACTTGCAGATGTAGTAGAAGTATAGGTAGATTACGTAGGATTGAACAGAGAGAATACAATAGTGAGTCTCAAGTTCCAAGCGTAATTTGATCTTAAAACAGTACTTAAAAGATAAAGAATGACTTAGGAGAAGTGAGCAAGAAAGAGAATATGAGACTAAACTAAATATTTAAATGTTGTTATCTCGCTTAAATATTGTATAAACAGACCGACAGGAAGGTTTCCCCAGAAGATAACTCAATAACGGGGCATGAGGTCAATTAATAGTGTACTTTACTGACTCAGTAGCAAAGTAAGCATAGCAGACTGATAAGCGTCAACTGCTGAAAGGATCCTGAGATTTGTTTAAAATTTTATTGATGTTTTTTGCACAATTTTTCTGAGAAACGCTGCATGTATCATTTACTCCTGTTTACATTTAAACAGATAGATAATTTAACGGTGCTATTATACCATATCATAATAATAACATTATGTCGAGTGTGTGCCTTATGAATGGTTTATGAAGACATTCCGATACTTATCCACGAGATTAAGATTAACTTCTTATTATTTAAGATACCTCCTCCCATTTCCTTTCTCACAGCCGACCAAACCATCCTTGTAGTCAGTTTAAAAGAAACTTAATTTGTTTACGGCAGCTGAAGCTAAGATAAAGCTGTTGACAGGTCGCTAAAAACTAGAAACATGGACCGTCCTCTTATTATCGTATTCTAGAAAAGATAGATATAGAACACAGTACAAGTTACAATAAAGTCAGGGTAGTAGACTTCTTGGTGGAGGGTGATTATTTTGGTGGCTGGTGAAGAGATGAAATTAAAATCTCAAGTGTGTGTGTAGATGTGGAACGGGTTTTAATGTTAAAATATTTACGACTTTTGAGATCAGGCCAAAATAGGCAAACAAAATTACTCCACTCCTAACTTGAGCTTAGGTAACTATCTATCTTTCTTTATTACCACGAAAACTTGGTAGGAATTGGAGAGAAAAAAGACAGCAAAAGCAAGCATATTAACATTACAGTGCTGAATAGATGCTTTCTTGTACTAAGAGATGAGCATGAGCAACCCTTGACTTTACTTTGCTAGTGCATAAAACTGAGGGATTAATTATCTTTTAAATTATCACCCTCATAAATACATCATCACAAGGATGCTCGCACTGGTACTGGCACATCTTGCGCTTAATGATCCACCTTTAAATATACAAACTAATAAGATCCTGCCTAATGATCTTTTTCAGAGAACTTAGGCAAGGGATATGATCCCCCTTAAGTACACAAAAGTAATAAATAATAATATTTGCCTTTCACCCAAACCGGCTCAAATTAGTTTCCTGCCTGAATGTTAACCTTACAGAGGTACATGCGATGTTTACGGAAACAAAACCCCTGTTTGTAACTTTATGCCTTGATAACGATCACGGATTCTAGCAGGTTTACAACGGAAAGTTTTTCTAGTTTTCAAGGAAAGTTTTCAAGAAAATGTTTTTTGCTACTGTTTCCAATTCATGTTAAACTCCTAAAAACGACCATTTAAAAGAGAAGAGGATCAGTTGTAAAAAAAATCGTTATTTAAAGTTTGTACACACTACATTCAGTACTTTTAGGTCTTTAATGCCCAACGATTCGATGAAAAACTGTATAAAAAAGTGCCGTTGTCTTTTTAAGCTCGTAAAATCTCACTTACTCCCTTTAGTCGCTCACCGTTCCTATGTACAGAGGTAATAAAAGTCACTGATTTTGTTGTCATTGTTCTTTGATAAACATGCGAGGCAGGGTTTTGCCAAGATTTTAGCAAAATAACTGAGGAAAAAAGCCTGCACGATTATCATTAGCATCACAGCCATAGCCTTAATTCTTTCTACCCTGTAATTTATATTGATTAAAGGGATAGTAAATAACTGTCAAGCTAATTTCTGCCTTCTCTCTCTCATTGAAATTTATAGTGGATCGAGGAAAGCTTTACGAACTTCGACAAAGGGATAAACTGGAGATCCTACGTGGTTTGTGATGTAGCCTACAACAACGTTAACAACTGGCTATGGACCCCGTTCATCGAGCGAGGACCTGCCAACCGGATTTACATCGAAGTCCAATTCTCAATGCGGGACTGCAACCTGTTCCCTGGCACAGCCCTCTCATGCAAAGAGACCTTTAGCCTGTTGTACTACGAGTTTGATGCAGTGACAAAAGAACCCCCTCCCTGGGAACAAGAAAGTTACACCCTTATAGACCGAATTGCAGCAGACGAGGGGAGATTCACCCTGAATAATGAGGTGATAATAAACACGGAAGTTCGTTCCATCCCCGTGACGAAGAAGGGAGTGTATTTCGCATTTCGAGATCAAGGGGCTTGCATCTCCCTCTTGGCCATTAAAGTATACTACATAACTTGTCCCGAAGTCACTGCCAGCTTTGCATTTTTCCCCGGTACTCCGACAGGAAGGGAGTTGACGAGCATTGAACAAGCTGAAGGGAAATGTGTACCCAATTCGATGGAAATAAGTCCCCCGAGACATTTGTGCAAGGGGGATGGGAAATGGTACCTTCTCTCTGGGGGTTGCCAGTGTAAACCTGGATATGAGCCTGAACACTCCAGGCAAACTTGTAATGGTAATTGAACCCTCTCTTTATTACTATCCGTCTACTTTTACTACTTGAATCTAGCACTCGTCCACTTTTTCAAGATGTACTCGTAGATGATATAGTACATATATAAGTTTGTCTTTCTCCCCGCATTTGTCAGACTTTCTAAACTTTTCCCTGATTAAAAGGCCAAGAGAGGAAAGTTGGGTAATTAATTCAAGTACTATTGAAAGTGAATGCAATGTAGGATGCAATGGAAAACCTGAAACTATCAAGCTTTTAGTTCAATTCTCATCTCTCTTGATGATAATGATGATGATACAGTCAACAGTTGTTCACATCTCCGGAAAGTGACTTTACTTTACTACAGTCACACATTTAAAACTTTCCTATGCTAAGAAAGAGTAGAGAGCCAAGCCAGCCATTTTTACTGACTCAGCACTGCTCCATCAACTTTAAATGGCAGGATGACGATGATGCATACGAAAAGCTTTAATAAAGAACATATTCCAGAGCAACTCTTTATTGATATGATAAAATACTGTCGTCTGTCGTAAAAAGGAGAATATTATAGCAATCCGTCAAGTCTAGAATAGTGGTATTAAGCATTCAACTCGAGTCACTTACCTCCACTGCTAATAGTATTATTGTCTCCCATTTTAAGAACCTCCTCACGACTCTCCGTGAAGTCGTAAAACTACGTAATATTACGTCCACTTAAGTACTATTTTTTATCCAATAATTTCCAACAGTTTGCCCACCTGGCCGCTACAAACCAGAGATAGGAGACGGTCGATGTGTAAGCTGTCCGGAACATAGCACAGCCCCGTACACGGGTTCTGGGGAGTGTCGCTGTAACACAGGGTACTACAGGGCAGACCATGATCCCCGTTCCATCCCTTGCACTAAGCCCCCAAGTGCTCCCCAAAACTTGACCCTAAACTTTGTCGATCAATCTACTGTGATGTTATCGTGGAGCTTTCCCAAATTCCTGGGTGGGAGACAAGACACGACGTTCCGAGTCTCATGTGATTCCTGTCCCTATGGGGTCACTTACATACCAAACGCAGTGAGTTTTAATGATACCAAGATAACAATAAGTGGGCTCAATGCCGTCTCCCAGTACCATTTCAAGGTATTTGCCGAAAACGGGGTAACCATTAAAGCAGGGGATCCCGAGTTTGTGGAAATAACTGTGACCACAGAGGCTTCAGTTCCCCTTACAGTTTCAAACGTTAGAGTGACCAGTGCTACGGCTACGGATGTTAATTTAGGTTGGGAAAGCGCTGATGATCCGTTTAACGAGTTGGAAATGTATGAAATCCGATACTTTATCCGGGGGAGAGAGGCCAACGCTACTATTATCAGAGCTGGCCGAGTTAACAAGTACAATGTTGAGAATTTAAAACAGAAGACTGACTACGGCTTTCAAGTTAGAGCGAAGACTGTTTCGGGCTGGGGGGAGTTCTCCCCCACGGTTTATAAACGAACGGGTCAGCAAATGGCTCTTGTGGGACAGGAAGATTATAGTCATCAGGGTATGCTTATTGCAATTAGTGCAGTGGGCTTTGCCCTTTTTGTCGTCGCGATGTGTATAACCGCAGCGCTCTTCTTTAGAGGGTAAGCATGTTTATCATTCATGCCTTAAAATAATTGTATTTTTCCCTTTATTATTTGACTGCATTGAAGATTTTGAAAGCGTTATTGACCTTTATCAGACAAAACCATTTCGAAACAAATACATATTCTTATTTCGAAAGTTTCAAACCAGCAAATGTAATCGGAAATGAATGAAAAAGAGCTTAAAAACTGTTTATTAAACTTTTCCCCATGCTTCTTGATTACAGCCGAGGAAACGACGACTGCAACAAAAAGCAACCCAGTGATTGTGACACCCTCGAGTACCGGAACGGTGAAGGTAATAAAATCTTATGAATTCTTCATCTCATTTTTTTCTTTCATCCTTCCTCTCAACCGGGTTAAAGGGGCAGGCAGGGGAAACTTTTATGTCTTTCTTTGTGTACTTTCTTATTAACACGTACCTTATTTTATATGGGAATAACTTGTAAAGTACTTTTTCCTGAAGATAATAAAAGATTCCCAATAGTCTGTTCTGTATATTCCTGTTGTTACAAAATGATATCATGCCTCCTTCAGATTCGATACAAAACCAATAATATTTTTTATTTCTATTCTTTATCTACCTTTTTGTCCGTCTTTGGATTCATCAAACTCAAATTGAAAACCTTTCCAGGACTTGTTGTGACATATAGTAAGTTATTCATTCGTGTTTTGTACAGTGTGTTTTAAGCTTTTTTGTTTTTGATTGTTGCATGAATAGAGCTTTCGCACGTGGAGTCACCCCCAATAATCCCCACGCACACGAACCATAATAAGAGTAAGTTTTGTAGTCCCTTCCATTGAAATTTTTTATTCTTGCATGCCAAAGGTAGTGAATTTTATTTCAGTTTACAACACGAGTAAACGGTTGTTTTAAGCTTATACATTTTTATTGAGGAGGGTTGAGTTGCTTTTAGAGGCTATTATGGAGGAATGAATAAAATGTTTTATTATTTAAAATGTAGTTTTTAAATTAAATCTAAAAAGTTATATCAAGAAAGTTCCCATCTCGCCAATAATGCTCCAAGTTGCCTTTCACCAGCAAGTGCAGCTCTCCTCGCCGCAATAAACTCCCAATTTTACCCAAAATCTACATGACTTTTCTCTAACCTTAACAGTGACCACACCCCTCTTCAGCCACATGGGAAGCCGGACATATATCGACCCCCACACGTACGAAGACCCTAACCAAGCAGTCCGTGAGTTCGCTCGGGAAATAGATCCTTCGTCCATAAGCATAGAAGCAATAATAGGAGGTGGAGAGTTTGGCGACGTTTGCAAAGGGAAGCTGCGACTCGCCGGAAGAACGGAAATTGACGTAGCAATTAAAACCCTAAAACCTGGCAGTTCAGACAAATGCAAGATGGACTTTTTAACCGAGGCTTCCATCATGGGTCAATTCGAGCATCCCAACGTGATATTTCTTCAAGGGGTTGTCACAAAATCCAACCCGGTGATGATCATTACCGAATACATGGAGAACGGATCTCTAGACACGTTCTTGAGGGCGAACGATGGCAAATTCCAAGTTATCCAGTTAGTCGGGATGCTCCGTGGCATTGCCGCTGGAATGCAGTACCTCTCAGAAATGAATTATGGTACGTTTATTACAACAAAATTATAATATAAATTACTCTTTTCTACCTTATAAGTAGCTACCCCATCCAGAGTTATGAGCAATAGTTGTTCATCCCATTTGCCATTTCTATCACGTATTCAAGCACGTGTGTATTGTCTCCTTGTATTACTTATGTACTTTTATTATTCCCCTTACAAAGTTACCTCAGCTTTTTTCACCTAAAAGTGAAAAGTAAAGTAAAAACCTAACATAAATTGTGTCCTTCTCCTTTTTCGTCCATAAAAAAATCCAACAATGCATGCTTAAATTCCCTTGTGCTCGTTTCCCATGTAGACTTCATAGTTCCTTTTTCGTATCCTATTATTCTCTGTATAACTTATTGGACATTATCAAGCCTTGTGCATAAGTACATGTTATAACTCCATGGACTCTGGACGTTGGTAGCTTTCTCTTGGACAAAAAATGACTTACAGTTTGAGTAACCAATTTACAGAGACTATGAATCTCCTTGTAGTTCATAGGGACTTGGCAGCTAGAAATATTCTTGTGAATGCTCAGCTAGTGTGCAAAATTGCTGACTTCGGCCTGTCCAGAGAAATCGAGTCAGCCACCGAAGGAGCTTATACAACAAGGGTAAGTTCTTATGATGCTTGGATATTTTTATCATTTTGATAAATATTAAATTACATGTCTAAGATAAGGTACGGCTGCATTTTATTTTATTTTTCCCCCAAGAAACATACATATCTTTCTTTTAATATACAAATATCGAATAAGAGGATTCCCATGAAAAGATCCAATATATCTAACTCGTTATCTTTTAACTTAACGTAACCAATTTAATCTTAGGAAATTCTGAAAGGTATCTTATAAATAATGTGCAATAAGTGAGGAAGAAAGCATTTTTATAATAGAAATAAAATTAATACATGTTGAAGAAAGCCCTTCCCTTTCGGATAAGAGAGAAGGAATCCCATTCTCACTGAGTTTATCACGCGAGAGGCTCAACTTCCTTGAGTTTGTTCAGAATAGTACAAGTTGGCAAGATGAAAGAGTCTTTATTTCTATTGGTAAAAATATTAATCTCTATTTATTATTATTGCCTCCCATTACCCATTACTACTTGTGTATTTCTCGAGATTGCATTTACCAACGAGAGAGACGAGTCTTCTTCTTACCTAAATAACTTACGTAGTGTCAAGAGACTCGTCCTTCGTGTCTGCTTCATGAGATAAGGCCACTTTACCGATCATCTATCTTCTGCGTACATGTTCTCGTTATTTGGCTCGTGATTACTTTCTCCGACCTATAGTAGAGCTAGGGAGGTACGGTATAGGCAGTTGTTGTTATCTTTTTCGGTAATCAACGCCTTTCCTCCCTCCCCTGTAAGTATTTTATTATTATTGTTGGTTTTGTCTCGGGTTGGTTTACAGGGGGGCAAAATTCCCGTGAGATGGACAGCTCCAGAAGCAATCGCGTTTAGAAAATTCACATCCGCCTCGGACGTGTGGAGTTTTGGAATCGTCTGCTGGGAAGTGATGTCTTATGGCGAGAGACCCTACTGGAACTGGAGTAACCAGGACGTGATAAAGTCTATTGACAAGGGCTACCGTCTCCCACCGCCCATGGAATGTCCAGAACCCATTTACCAATTAATGCTAGATTGCTGGCATAAAGAACGATCGCACCGTCCTACTTTCTCCGCGACCGTTGCTAACCTAGATCAGCTCATAAGACTTCCAGACTCCCTTTCCAAAACTGCTCCAAATAGGTAGGAAGGAATGAACCCTGACCCAAACCTTTATTATATTATTATTATGAAGCGCTATCAAAAATACTCGTACTAACCTAACCACTACTAGTGACTGGAATCGAAATGAGACCGTAAAATATAACTTGTTGTTCTCAAACCGTTCTAGCTAAAAGCTAGACGTTCCTACTTATTACGCTCTGTAGTTTATGGCCGGGCTGGAATCCAAGACAGTTCTGAAATTGGCCTGTAATCTCGGAAGACGATTTAGGAATCTGATATCATTATTATTGTTGAGCCTATAGTTTTCTACAGTGGTAAAAATACCTAAGGCTCGAGGCAACTATATGCAATAATGTCTAAGTGTATATAGTTAATGGTTTTAGGGCTGTAGGGCTAAAAACTAAGTAGATTCCTTGTTAAGATTTGTTCGTGTTTAGCGTAGCTTACTACACAAGTTTTCTTACACGAAGTCATGTTTCTGAAAGTGGATTTTTTTCTTTCTTATTCCAAGTTTTTAAATTATCATGATAATTAAAGCCTTTGTTTTACTCCTTGGAGGGGAATACATAATTTCCACGAGCCTGATGCCCGAGCCTTTATATCGTCAACCTATCTTCGTACGAATGTATTATTTGAAACAAAGCAGGGACATTTTGGCATTCCGGTTCCAGCTCAAAGTAGTACAATAATACTCCAGAGACTTTAAACACGAAACATAATAATAATCCTTGATGTCTCTGGTCTGGTACACCACTCCATAATGTATAAACTAACGTATCGTGCTATTTATTCATATTTTCAGGACAAACGAAGCATCCGCCCTGTACGAGTCAGTAGATGAATGGTTAGAGTCTATAAAAATGAGTAGGTACTCGGAATTTTTTCGGGGAGCAGGAGTCACGTCCGTAGACGCCGTTGTCAATCTAACAGTCCAAGACTTGGCAGCGATAGGAGTCACTTTAGTAGGTCACCAGAGGAAAATAATCAACAGTATTCAGGCCATCAGAACTCATCTAGCTCAAGGGTTCCTCGTCTAAAAGGGAATTATCTATAGAATAAATACTTAACCTCTAGTTCTTAGTTTATGTGCTTATTAAATTATACCCACTACTTACTAAAAACTAACTGTAAAACCGCTCCGAACATAAAATATCATCGAAACGATTCAATCAAATTTTTCAATTGTACGAAAAGTATCAACGAAACGAAACATGCAAGTAATCTCTGTACCTCTGCCCAACAAATAATGAAAAGTATAAATATTCTAAATTATTATCATGTATGGAGTATTTAAACATTAGACAAAGAAGGGTAGACCTCTTGGAGGAAATGTCACTTGTTTCTAAAGTTAGGAAACCTTTTCTCCATTGCTCCAAGGGAATCCCAAAGTTATGCAGCATAAGTCTATGCAACTAGCTAAGTAGTTTAGCGAAGCAAAGCAAGTAGGTAATTAAGTAGCAGGATATTAAGGCTTGTCTATTTGTGATTCGTCATTTTTAGTCTTACTTTCTTAACGTTCTTCTATAAAACGTAGGTAGGTTTGCCAACATTATAAAAAACATTTGGACTTTTCCTAACCTACCAAACTAATGCTTTGTACGTACACAAAAGGTTAGTTTAATTTTTATAGAACGGTTCAAAGTTTTTAAACCTGTCGTATGCCACCTTACTAAAGGTTATGCTTGTTAGTAGTTATAGAACTTTTGACTTTAACTTGGGATTCAGCTCAGCATTCCTATTCCTGCCATAATATTTATTGTCATCAACGTCGTCATTAACGCGTACCGTGAACCGTTAATTTAAGTCGTTCTATTTCATATTTACTGTTGTAACCTTTTTGACTGTTGTTTATGAATTCCAGAACTAGCTATAAGTTAAATATACGTTTGTTTCTAGAAAAAAAGGTTAGAAAAACCTCGACGGTCTCAGATGATAAACTCGGTTTTTACACAAGGTATTCCAATTTCCAATATGAAATCAATATTAATTATTCTGAGTTACAAGTGTTTTAAAATGAAATCATCAAAAACTCCGTCAGGAATGATCTCAAACATATCCTTAGACTGCCAAGGATTCCTTTCAATGAATTTCTAATCTTCAAAACTTTAACTCAAAAATAAATCCAACCTAAAACAAAAATATTTCTGTCTGTCCCCTTTTATTATTAGTTTAAAAATATATCTCTAATTTAATTTTACAAAACCGACAAATGTATTCAAAGTTCAATCAGACAGAAAATGCTAAACACTTGATTTCTGCTATTCATAAAAATAAATAAAATTTCAATCTTTTAATAAATACTTTCCCTTTGACCATTTTGTGTTCCAACGCTTCAATACTGATTACTGACAATATAGAATTTTATCTACAACAAAATGATATTATTATTAAATGATAAAGCTTTTAAAACTCTCATTCTCTCTGCAACTTTGTACAATATCTGAAGATTATTCTAGCTTAAATTAAAATCTGCATGAAAAATCATTCCCGAAAAAACAGCTTTTTTACCATTCTATTTTGTATTAAACGAATTGTTTCCTATTAAAATATTACTGGGTACTCAATACATTTCAGCAATTTGGTTGCACACTGACATAAGGTTTCTTGTGCGAAGATATTAATTTATCATCTAACGCTGCTCCTTCTCTAATTTATTGCTAATGATAATTAATTTCAAATCGTTCGGCTTTGATCGCCGGATATGCTTAGGACCTGGCTTGTTATGACTTAAAGCAACTTATTGCAAGTGTTGCTAAAAACTAAAATGCATTACCTATCTACCTCTTTAACTACACTTCACTTTTCTAATTCATTAAATGTTGTTTGGATTGTGTACAGAACCCAGTCAGTTAGCTAAAGGTATTCGTTAGTGATTAATAGTTACGCTTGTACATAATTGGTGTTATTTTATATTTACTTTGTACAATGTATATTTTAAAAGTATGTAGCTTGTACGAAAAAGTATACCTGCTCCGTGTGCAGCTTTAAGTGGAATGCTATCGTGTTAAATGTTTGTAAAAATACATACACTACTGGACTTATTTATACTGTATGAGTGTAAGTAATCAACATCGTTATTTCGAGTTAATAAAATATTTTTCAACGAAAAATAAACCGTTGTACAGTTTATGGGTATTTATTTCAATCTTTATAATACATTCCAGGGAAATATGCAATTTAGAATCCCTCAACTAACGAAATAGAAGCAGTTGTACAATTGATCATGTATTTGTCATGTGAAAAATCACCCCTACAGATAAGTTCAGATCATACATTTACCAAAAGTAAAAATGAAGAGCATAAGGTCATGAAATTCAACACTTTATGAAGTCTTTTAATCCATTTTTAAATCTATAAAAGCTGTAAAACAAGAATATTTAGTACATTGAATTCATAGTGGTTTGGTAATCCTCCAAATCCAGCCACTCTACTCTAGAAACTTGCCCTATTACTATTAATTGTATGTTTCAAGTGACCATCAAACAATACTAAATAAATTACCGTATTTCCGGAAATTACTCCCCTGTGAAGTTATATTTTCAAATGAAAGTTGACCAAACCTTTAACATGGATATGGTAGGGCGAATTTTAATTTTTAGCATGGAAAGGATAGGGGAGTTTTCCAGGGTTGAGTAATTTTCGAAAATACGGTAATTTTAATACTAGCCCGGCCTCCAATTCGAACAACTACGGTAATGCAATGGAAAAGAAAGCCAGAACAAAGTAAAAACAAATAGAATAAAGTGGGGTAAAGTAGTACTTTTGGGGCAAAGTGATAGTTGAGAAGAAGAAGGAAATATAAACAGGATTCTTCCACACGGCATGCTAAAAATTAGCTAAAAATCTCCACATTTTGATCCAAAAATCGAAAGAAATCCAGACGCTTTCACCAAATTCCAAACCAAAGTTTCTCAGAAACTAAACTCGGCTGAAATGGCAAAGTCAAAGAATCACACGAATCATAATCAAAGTAAGAATCTACCTTCATTTACTTATTTTTAAAAATTAAAAAAATTACACCTTTTTTGCAGTTTTTTTTGGTTTTTTAAAAAAATCCAATTGTTGGAACTTTTTTTTAGAAGAAAGTAGAGCTTTTCTTAAGTTTGACAATTTGAATCTTTTAAAATGCAAGAAACGTCCGGTTTTTCGTTCAAGGATTGTGACTTGATGGAGTCGACTTTCCAATTTCGAATTAGTTGATGATGCCAAAGATGTGCTGTTTTTACAATTATTGTAGTAGTAAAGTCTAATTTATGTTATTTTTTGTAATTTTTAGACCGAAAGGCGCACAGGAACGGGATCACCAAACCGAGGCCAACAAAATGCACTCGAGGAGTGGACCCTAAGTTCCTGAAGAACCTTAAATTCTCCAGGAAGCATAACCTCAACCCAAAGGGTCAGCTTAAGAAGTGCGCTCAGCGAAAGCTCGAGGCCAAGAAATAAATGACAAACTTTTAACTTTTTGTTATCGCTGTAACTAACCAGTCAGACTTTCTTCGTTGGATGGAAATAAAAGGCTGTTGAAGTTACGTTCTTCTTCTGGACCACGCCATAACAAGCATTTACTTCATCATAATATAACATCTGAAGAGTATTAAATAGTTCATTTAATTTACATTCGCTCTAGAGCTTAGAGATTGTCGTGAGGTAAAACAATAGAAGGAACTGTTGGTTATTGGCTGCTGGCCTTGGGACAAGTCTTATCAATTCTTCAATAGAAATTCCGCTATTAATGGGTAATGATCGGATGGAATATCCTGTTGAGGGATACTGCCAATAGATTTGCACTGATTCCGATCCAGTAGGCCCAGCCTACGGATTAATTTTAGGTTTCCTTCAATCACTTTTCCAAGACGCTCATTGTGGACCATACTGAAATCCATGAACACAAGGACATTGTAATGATTTACTACTTTTACGTCAGGGTGTTTTAATTGACATTTTTAGTTAAATAATGAAGGATTTACCTGTAGTAGATGTAGTCTACGCATATCCACACGTTTTGTTTAGTGGTTGCGATTCTTTCAGTATTTTGTCTATTTAATTTCGGTTCATGAACATCCCGGAAGGAAAATGCATGAGTTAACTCTCCTTTTCCGAATGTGCACAGAATTCCAGCGCGTTGAATTTCTTCCAATATTTGTTCGTTATTTGTACTTAACTCCACGTTTCTTGCAACTTGCTCTATATTGTTTTTTGCTGGGAGCTCCCCCCAGCGCGACTGAACAATATCGGATCTCACAGTTGAAACGTAGCGTTGGGATTTACTGGACGCTGCAAATGCGGAGCTAGGTCTGGATGACACCATCGGCTTCCCTTCCGTTAGCTTTAGATTGACGAGTCGATCAGTAGCTTCCAAAGTGAGCTCAAATTTTGAAGTTCTCTTTTGTCGCTGGATATTCAATCGTTCAGCTAAAACCTTGTAATGTTGACACTGGTCGCTGATACCGATGCTTGGTGGTAGAATGTCATTTCCGCCCTGTCGGCTGTTCATACGTACAAATGCAGTTATGTGAAAATTAATACAAAACCGTTATAGATTTTTAATGGCTCAAATTCGTGTGTCACAGGTTGACTACCTAAGAGTTTTGATTGTTACTCCGTTGTTGTCAACATGTCTTAAACTCCCTTGTGTCATTAATTTAGAGATCACTGTGTGCGGTTCCGTATTAAAATCTCCGGTCATAACTGTTGGTAAATACATCGGCCTGCCAGAAGGTGTTACTCCTGAAAAGCAAAATCGATCCAATTCTGCAAGCAGGAGCTGAGTTTGAGCCAATTTTACATCCTAGTAAAAAACGTTAAAACATCAAAACACTTAGAACTGATACACATATAAAGAACAAATTCAAAATAATCCTTGTAACTGACCATTCTCTTCGGATTATAAAGCAGATGCGTAGTTCCAACAACAAGCTGGTGATTCATTCCTAATCTAGTTTTCAATTTGACTAGAAGGCCGATGTTGTCTCGATCAAGGATAGGTACCTGAGGCTGATAATACTCCACAGCGAGCGACTCAACCATCGCAAACTTAACGTCCCGGTAGAAAATAGCACATCCGTCGCTTTTATCCTGAGTTCGCTTCTTGAACACTCCTTTATATCCCGCTTCGCTGAAGTAATTGTCATACTCAGGCCACAGTGACAATTCTATCTCTTGCAAACATATAATATCCGGACGATAAAAGTTAACTTCGTCGTAAAATGTTTGTCTTCTTAGTTCCCAATTTAAGGCATCTGGATGGCAATCTCCGTACAAGTAAGAATGGGCACTCAGAAGAAGAGGTGATAGCACATTATAGGACATCACAGTAAGGCGGATACCTTCTCCAACAACAGTTCTGTCATCTATTTAAGGTCATAAAAATAATTTCAATTTTGAAACGTCACACAAGGAAATTATGGTGGCTCGGCCTAAGGTGGTCAGCGGACGTGCGCCCACTACCTACCTACCATTATTAGTTCCGATAAGTCTTCCTAACTGTGTACTTTCCCATTGCCTCAAAGGAAGCCGGTCATTTTCAGACAATATGCAAGCGTGGTTTAGCCATTTAGGTCCAAGAGGATTCTCTGTAAAATCTGTGATTGGTGTTACTGGAGAGTGGAATGGATGAAACGTCGGAAGATTTGTTGCTTCTAAGAAAAAACATATTACACATTAACTACGAATTCAAGTAGCGTTCGCCAAACTTTTATCGTTTATTCGGTCTAATAACTAACTTCTCATCCGTGCTCGTTCTTCATTCATCCATTGGGTATTCAAGAAATCCTGCGGTGGCGGATAATAAGGCCGTGCCATGTTTCCAGCTGCCAACTGAGCTTGAAAGGCTGAGTTAAGCTTAAAGAAGTATTGGGAGCTTTCATTGGTATACATGATCGGTCGACTAGGTCCGGGACCAACAAAGGTCTGACCAGTGGCCAAAGTTAGGGCTCTATTTGGCTGTAACTGCATTCTTGGAGGGACTATAAACACAAAAGAAGCGTTAAAAAACAAATACTCATCCCCCAGAATCAATTAAAAGTTTAGTTCTTATCATTATTACCATAATTTTTCATAAATTGCACAGCGTCAGTGACCAAAGCGTTGTCCGTAGCTCTTTTATTGGAATCCTCCGGGTGTAATATTGGATCGGGGACGAAGTTAATGGCCGATTCCTCTATAGCGCTTTCAAACCAGCTTCTAGGTCTCTTTCTGGATCTCCCTTCCTCGTCATCCCTATTTTGTCCTTCTACGGTCGGATATTCCTGAACGGGTCGAGGATTATTGAAATTAAACTGAGGTTTTACATCCAAATTAAAAAGACTCAGACACTTCCTCGTTATTTCATATTTTAAAAGTTTAGTATTCAAGCTAAAAGCTGTCAGAGATTCACTAAGTATCCACATTCAATCTAAATCTGTGGAGAAGGGTCAGCGTCAGGGAATTAAACCAAACATGGAATACAACAACATTCGCAATTGCGATTTACGAAGCGATTTCTACAAATCCTCCTACAACTAAAATAAACTACCTTCAAAACTACTCGTTGTTGTTATAAAAATCTTTATCAAAACGACCCTAAAAACTACTAACTTAACCCTACAAACTACGAAACTACAAACTAAATCTAACTCTTGCATTTTCCATTTTTTTTTATCATTTACTCCTAACTATTGTCGTCAACTTTATCTCAAAAACATGATTTTGACACTCAGAATCAGGATATTTCAAAAATGATGATTTCTTTGGTTTCTTTTAGCTCGTTCGTGTGTATTGACATCGAGTGTGTTTACCATTCTGCTGAGCACAGACTTTCCGCTATTTACTTCTTTCTCTTCTCTTCTCTATCTCTCGGCTCCCTTTGTTTTTGTTTGGGGCAAAAAAACTAGAACGTCCAGGAAGAAAGCCAAAAACTGTAGAGAAAAAGGCAAAATTATGCATTAAAATTTAAAATTACATGTTTTTCTTAAAAATAAGATGTCGACACGACGTAAGTAAAGCATAAAACTCAATCGTTTACCTTTGACCTTTTTATTTTTCTAGTCCTGGGTCCTGGCTCGTCCTAGATAAGTTAGGTTTCAAAAAGGCTGAATAACCGACGACGACGACAGCTTGAGCTAAAAATTATGAAAGGAAGGAACGGGGTGCGTTCCTTTTGTTTTTTTTTGGGATTAGAATTTAGAATTTAGAAAGCGCTAAATATACTGAGAATTTTGTCACTATTTATTATAAAATAGTGTGGATTGTGGATTATTAAAAACTAAAATTATCCGTGAAATTAGAAGTAACAAAAAGGTTCGTTGTTGCGACACGCACGTGCTCAAGAGCCTTTTATGAGTAACTGTGAGTAACCAAAACGTACTGGGCGTTCGTACTTCTGCCACGACGGTTTCTGGTCTCAATGGATAAGCGTTTGTTGGCCGTGGATAAGCGTGGTCAAACGCTGCATGAGGTATACTATTTTTATATTACTTGATTAAAAGATAAGCCCTGATAAAATACTCATTCTCTAGTACTATTATTACCCAGATTAGGCAAAAAGTAGCAAGTAAAATACACACGGCACGGGTCTACATTTCTTTGTCTAGTATAATCGCATCATATTTCGGATTCATTGTATTGTAATTTGTATGCACGAAGCACGAAACGGTACGGTATGCAGATAGCAGGCTAATTTTGTGCATAATTAAAAGTTAAGAGATTTGCAATATTTGTTTATTATATTATTCTCTGTAAAAAGAATGGATCTTAGATCTTATCTCTGTTGAAAAAAGTTAATGTCTGCATCCTCTTTCTCAACAATTACCAGCACTTCTCTAAACTTGTCTAAAAGTAGCATGAGTTGAGACCTCCGAACATTTTCTCGATACATGATTTCTTCGAAGTGAAAGTCTCCCGTTAAGTACTTCGAGAGTCTGGAGAATAACCTAATGTCTTGGACCGTTAAGGGGATTTTTACAATGCTAACTGCTCTTCTTACAGCTTCACTTAATTCTGATAACGCACCTTTGAAGTCTTTGGCAGTATCTTGTTGGTTCTCTTCTGTAGTAGTATTGCTAGCTGACTTCTCTGCATTTGTGGATTTGACTTCTGTAGGGGTTGAAGCTGGTACTGCTACTTCACCGGCTACTTGATCAGTAGTAGTTGACATTGATGGTATTAAGGTAGGATTTAAAGGATCTAGGTCTTGGCTTGGAGCACCCATTTCATCGGCTGTGGTTTCAGAGAACGTATCACTAGCTGTGGCGTCATCCTCTTCTACCTCAAATGGTCGAATGTTCAGACTGAACGCTGACCCGTCTGGGTCACCCGTAAAAGCTGCTAGATAATCCATGCCGCTGTCCATCATAGACCCGTCAAAGTATGTAGTCAAATAAACGTAGGTGTGGACATGAATCAGTAAGTGGTGCTTTAGCATCCATATTACAACTTGGACTAGTTGAGCTTGCAGTGAGTTTCCACCTGAGAGATTTCATTGATAATGCATTTTTTACATGATCCTACTAGGGTTGGGGATTGGGGTATAAGGTATTAGGAGGAAAAGTACCCTTACCCACAACCGGATTTATCCGTTCACCAAGAGGCATTGGTAAAGAAAAGTCAGCCAACGTTTGACCAAGAGAAAGCCCAGGAAAGACGTCATTAAATTGAGATTTCAGTTTTTCAGAAGTCAACGGAAAATCTGGAGCCACGACGTAAATATTTGATTCGCATAATGGATATATCACAGTAGCTTGAGCCCAATACACTAAATGTGACGCTATTTCAACAACTTGAGAGAGTGTCAGATCTGCATCTGCGGCCATTGTTTGTAAACTTTTAAGGGGAGAGTAAACGTGTAAAAGTCGGGGTATTGTCGAAGAAGCATCTAACCAAAGACTTCCTATGAGATCGTCTGGGTTTACCAGCAAGAGTATCGCGTGATAAGGCCTAATGGCTTCTAGGCACCGGTGAATTGCTTCAGGTTCTACTAGAGCAGCGTGGGTACGAAACCTAGGCAAGAAAAAATTCAGACATTTTGTCAGTTTCAACTTCTTATTGGTAAACTTACATGAAATAGTTAGCCAGAATTACTTACGGTAATGTGTGAATTTTTTGTGGAAGGCAAAAACTAATTTGTACCCAGTTGTTGACCTAGTGTTCATTATACCAATTACGATTTCCAAACATTGATTTATTATCTAAAAATGTAATTGATAAGTGATACCCTCACAAAAGTTGAACCTCTGGCCACAACGTCATCATAAACTCTTTTCATAAGCTGTGCCACTTTACTTTTGGACAGTATGTCGTCAAATAAGTTTTCGAAAAACTTGATCTCATCCTCCCTTTCCTCCGGATGAACTGTGGCTTCGTCATGCATTGTGATCATTTTTTTCATCTCTTGATTTAAAAATCTAAAAAAACCCAATGAATCTTTCAGTTTCAGTCGTATTAGGTTAAACCATGCAATACCGTCTCGCCATAAGCTCCTCCAGGCTTACCCGCAACGATATTCCTCATGACGAAGAGCTATCCCCAGTCTTTTACTCAGGTCATGAAAACATTTAACAATGGAATGACTTGCTACAGCATTTAGACAGAACACGATGTGAAATAACTTGACCGATGTTTGAAACCTTTAAATCAAAACAGACTTATGTATATAAAGCATTTAATCCTTCAAACTGTCACTGTAGGACCAAAGTTCTATGAAAATACATAAACGTACAAAGGATTAACAGGCCTAATATCTTTCGGATGGTGCATTAGCGTTGGGTGTCCAACAAACCTCACGAAGTTCAGCTTGAGCTCAAACTTCCGTTCGGAAAGGTCAGAGTTTACAGCAAGTAAATTAGATAAATCCTGATCACTCAGCTCACTGAGCATTTCATTTCCTCCCGGAGAGAACCTACAGCAATTTCAAATATTCAAATGCTAATTACTCTGAAATTTTATGACCTTTTTAAAATGTATTTGACCTATGACCCGACCTAGTTTTCTTTCCTCCACTTTTTTCCTTCTTGGCCATCCCACCACCGCTGTTAACGACTACTGGATCTAGAAATACTTCATTAGACAGGCTCTTATCCTTATCCATAGGACTTCTTCGAGACATGAGACTTGGTGGGGTTGTCCTGGACCTTGATCTAATAGTTGATGAAGACGAGCCACTGCTCCGCAAGATACCATGCGATTCTAGGGAACTTTCATCAAATGAATCTAGAGGTGGTGCGCTCAGAAGAATATCGCTGACCTTTCTGCCCCTTGGAAGACCTATTGATAAGACCTCTTCTGCTGCTGGGTCTTCCGTAGAAGACTTTAAAGATTTACTAGTTGGCATCGGAATGGGTATCTTAGTCGATTCCTCTTTATAAGGGTATCGAAACAAAAGCCGGTCACCTTTGCTTCCATTCTTTACTAGGATAATGCATAAGGGGTCCACTACTGTTTGATTGTTATGAAGCATGGTTTAACACAAAATAATTCAGGAAGTTACGATGAATAAGTTTGCATTTGGATTTGCATTTGCAAAAGAAATATTGGTTTAATTTAGCCAGAGTTAATATGCGTGAAGTTCTTCGTCCGTAATAAAAACATCCCCCTGCAACTCAGTGTCTAACTTCAGGCAGTGCGTGGAAGAGGGTGTGGACCATATTCATAATCGTGACGATGAGCTTAAACCCAAGTCGTTTTGATTTATGAGTGCACTGATTAAGGATTTAGAATTAGAATTAACTGTGCTAATACTTGCGGAAAATTACATGCATTTTGTTTCACACATTCCCATTTCATTCTATGACAAACGCGAGTTACTTTTTCATAAGCTATAAACAAACTACAACTACCAAAACCAATTACATTACATGTTGTCTATGATCATCTGCAAAAAATAACAGACGAAATTATAGATTTTTAAGTGTCACTCATTTTTGGGTGACGGAACTGTAACTAAAATCCTTAAAGAAATGAACACTGAACAGTACAGAATACTTCCAATATCGTTTCCCGCAGCTAAACCTATACAAAATACATCAAGTCGGTTAGTTTTAAGATTTATTGGAACGAAAAAGCCAAACCGGAACATAACTTTTATCCAGCACAAGTTGGCGTACTCCCAAGAATAAAACGCTTACTTGTAACAAGCTCATTAATCAAATGTTTAACGGAAAAACCTGTAACGTTACAGTAAAAACAGACGACAAATCCGAAATCAGTGGTTATTTAAACTCTGCATAAAACGACAACTTTAACAAATAATAAAGCCTTAGCTTGAAAAGTCCCTTATAGTTCCGTTTGTCGAAAAGTGTGTGAGAACTGGCCCATAGCAAAATTAACAATTTTAATATTCTGTGAAACGGCAGAATTAGCCTCGTCAAATTCCTTCATCCCTTCTTCAACAGACGCTTGAAAGGTCTTCCTCTGAACATGCACATTTTGCACAGCGTCCTGGCGATACTGCTCCACCGCCTTATGCGATTGATCCGCTGCCTCCCCAATCTTCACCAGTTCGTTATCATACTCCTCTTCCACTTTCGAAATCAACAGTTGCATTTGCCGAACGTAGGCTTCTCTACAGAAAGAATCCCTATCCTTGGGCTCTTCCGCCGCAGCGTCTGCTTGCGGTTTGCACTGCGATGTTGAAGTTGAATCCTCCATATTATTACCGGATTCGCTCAACAGACCTTTCTCCATCTCTGTGCCATTTAATTTCCTCTTTTTTCGCATAATTGTACTCGGTGTTCCTATTGATTGGAGGATTGCTGGGTCCTCTACTTTTGCACCAACTACCACTGAATTTCCACCCTAGATTAAAAAAAATAAGCTTTTTAGCCCAGCAATTCCAAGCCTCCGTCTGCATACAAAAAGAGATCCTTTCCTCGTGAAATAACAGTCTAGTCTAGATTATGATATGAACGTTACATGCGTTGAAATGAAACGTAACCCAAATACCGTAATTCCCTGCATATAAGCCGCACTCGTTAAAGCTACAGGCTATCCTTTACATGTTAAAGGGTATCTCTCCCATGTTAAACATGCTTTTTTATGCATAAACCGCGGCATGGGCATATATACAGGGAACTTAATTAAATAATTTATACAATTAATTACCTCTAAATTGCATTCCACAAGATCCTCCATCGTCTGAGTATTACCACTGTCCAATTCTGATGTCATTTCACCAACCGGCTTTGATTTTACCAACTGGAGTTTTTCAAATTTAAATACAACTCCAAAAGTTCCGAAAAAATCAATGAAAAAGGTCAAAAACTTAAAAATATCTAGTGAAGTTGAGAAGACACCGCAAATCCAAAACGGTATGAAAAATGAAATGCGGAATACACGATCTGAGAAAGAAAGAAAGACTCCGTTTCTCCTGCTTTTTCTCCTACTTCTAGATTTTACTTTAGACCGGAGTTCATTCAACCTTCTTATTTTTTTCATGTAAAACTTAAATTTATGGAGCCATTTCCAATACCGTTAATTGTTAAATTAGTAACCCTCCCTGTACAGAAGAAAAATACCCAGAAATGCACCATTTATTTCCAGTTTTTTATGTAAATTGCAAACCACGAAAACTCCTAATAGATTAGCTACGAAAACTCATGTATAACATTGGTTTAAAGGGAAGGGAAAAGTACCTTTCTTTTATCAAACCTCTTAATTTGATGCTTATCTTGTGTATATTTTAATAGGCCGTTGAACTGTCAATTAACACGGTCAAATGCATACCTAAGTCGACTGTTTTTCATCCGATTTATAAAACTTTTTAAACGACACGACCCATTGGTAACCTTTTGATGCTAGATGATAGGATAATCATGAAATCTTAATATTAGAAATATTTTCTGCCGTTAATCTCTAGACTTGAGTGACTAGTCGTCTAAACCGAGCAGGTAACTCATGAGTTAGTTATTTGCTTGGTTTGGCATTTTATTAATAGTTGGCAAGGATGAAATTTTAACGTCTATTAATCGATATATTTTTTAATTCTGTACTTCATATTTATTTTCTGATTGTAAGTCTTTTCCCACAACATTTTAATACTACGCATCTTGCACACACATATTTTTTTAATTGTTCCTTTCTTTCATTAGCTTTCTAAACTAGATGTTTTTCCCAGTATTAGGTTTGTGTGATTTAGTTTGGGTTTCGGAAATTTTTCCCAGCAAACTTTGCACTGGCTCCTAGTTCTTCCTCAATTCGAAGGATCTGGTTGTATTTTGCGCATCGCTCTGACCTACATGGAGCACCGGTTTTGATCTGAAAAATTTAATTTAGGTTAGACAACAAGTCCCGGTCAAAGGTGGGCAACAAATGGATTCGAAAATTATTTAATTACTTGTCCAGTTCCGAGACCAACAACCAAATCAGCAATGAATGTATCTTCAGTTTCTCCAGAACGATGAGATACCATTGTTCCCCAACCGTTCTTCTTGGCAAGTAAGTTAGCATCAATAGCTTCAGAAACGGAGCCGATTTGATTCACTTTCAAAAGCAGGCAGTTGCAAGCTTTCTTCTCTACGGCGGTGGTAATTCGTTTAGGGTTGGTTACAGTCAAGTCATCACCAACAATCTGTTAAAACCGTCCATAATGAATAATCAAAACGACGACCAAGGTTTCACAAAAGTCTTATGGGTTGATAAGCTGGAATGCTACCTGAATTGGAGTACTAGCAGTGATGCTAGTCCAAGCCGCCCAATCATCTTGATCAAATGGATCTTCAATGGAAGTAACTGGAAATTCTTTAACCCAGTCAAGATACAACTTTTGCAACTGTTCTCCAGTGAGCCATTGACTAGGATCTGAACTTGGGTTCTTGAAGTCCAAGTCGTACTTGCCATTTCTAATTTTATAAAAACATAAATCTCAGACCTCAAAGCAAAAACGTTTACTCAAAGGTAAAAGCTCAAATACGAAGCCTTACTTGTGGAATTCAGATGCTGCAACATCCATTCCAATTTCGATCTTTCCACTGTAACCAGCCTTTTCAATAGCTGTCATGATCAAAGTCAAAGCATCCTTGTTATCCAAAATATTAGGAGCGAATCCACCTTCATCTCCGACTGAAGTAGCATCCAAACCAAACCGAGCCTTGATCACGTTCTTCAAATGATGATAAATTTCTGTGCCTAAATAAATAATAAAATAATATTTTAACCATACGCCCATTGAAATTCATGATGAGATCATTTGTATTCTAATTTAATTCATACCCATTTTCATAGCCTCTGTAAAGTTAGCAGCACCAGTTGGAAGAATCATGAATTCCTGCATGGCGAGCTTGTTTCCAGCATGAGAACCTCCGTTGATAACATTGAAAGCAGGGCATGGCAGAATCACATTTGTTCCAGCTAATTCAGAAATGTATCTGTAAACATAATAATGTCAAAATTTCAGAAACATGCTCCTTCTCCTTACTTTTTTTTTTTAGAAAAAATACATTTACAGTTATCAATATTTTTCAAATACTTGTACAAAGGAACTCCTTTAGCAGCAGCCCCAGCTCTGCAAATAGCCATCGACACACCCAAAATAGCATTTGCTCCCAACTTGTCCTTATTTTCAGTGCCATCCAGCTTCAACATGAAGTCATCAATTTCCCTTTGCTTAGTGACATCAAAGTTCTAAAAATTCACAGAAAAATCCCAATGTCACACCCTATATACATTTGATATCATATTTTTTTAACTTTTCTTTCAAACCTGTCCAAGCAAAGCAGGAGCAATGGTCTTGTTAATATTGTCCACAGCTTTGGAAACCCCCTTTCCATGATAATTAGCTTTGTCGTTATCACGAAGTTCCAAAGCTTCATAAATTCCAGTAGAGGCTCCAGAAGGAACTGCCGCTCGGAACAGACCTTTATCAGTAGTAAGGTCGACTTCCACAGTGGGATTTCCTCGGGAATCGAAGATTTGTCGGGCTTTTATCGACTGAATAGGCATGATCCTTCCTTTATTGGTTTTAAAGGCTGTAGCTTTGAACTGCAAATATGCGGATTCGGAACCCCTTTTTGACGCGGATGTACTATGGAATCTACAAGTTTTAAAAAAAATCACAGATTAGTCAGTTTTGAAAGCTACCTCACAACCAAGTCACAGTATCTCCAACAAGAATTCCCTAGTTGGACTGAAGATACAACTGGAGTGTATCTTCAGTCCAACTAAGCATTCCCCAGCCAAAACAGTCTTAATAGTTTATACAACGCCTAAGTAACGTTTGCCATTATTATTTTTTTTACAATAATTCAACTTTTATCGCCAATTTAATCAACAGATTTTGATGACGTCAAAAATATGGTCCATCATAAAAATTAAAAAACATAATGCAATAATGCCATCGTATTGCCATTCAAACTTCAAACCCAGACATCTACCTACACCTACACCATGCATGTGCCTTATAAATAAACCCATTAAATTGTGTGTTTTAGTTATAAAAACCTTATATAAATTGGAAGCCGGATGAGTGTGGAATAGTATGATGTTCCTGGTCGAGTGTTGGATGGTAAAAGAGGGAGACGAGATGAATAGGATATGAAGATATTGGAACAACTCCCTCGGCAGAGATAACCTTGACTCTGGCCCATCCAATGATAATACCTACGGACTTTCCCTTTACAACTCTCAAACAGTTCTGTCTCTGCCAATATTTGGGCACTACAGGAATACCATACAAACCGTAGACAACCACGTACTCTCCGACTGCTTTTCCGAAGGTTTAAGCCCACTTTTACTTGCTAAACTTGGTTCCATGCATTGCTACTTATTTCATAGCAATGCAATGCGAGGTTTCTATCCTGCATTGCATGGGAGATGGAAATGCATACTATGTATATCGTCATCCTTGTACAATTAGCCAAAATATATCCAACCAAGCACCAAGACCAAGATACCAGATTTTGGTACTTTTTCCATATTACGTTGTCGAGTAAGAAATGCAAACTTTAGCTGTATATGCGGTACACGATGCCAATAAATCTGTACCACGTGCAGACCTTTTTCAATGGAATTTTTTATTATCATCGGTTCGAAAGACACATTTTTTTAAGAATGTTGAAGCATAATATGTTGATAGTTGACCTTTTATGACATGTTGGAAGGCTGGAACTACTGGAGGCTTGACAGTACAGTGGACAGAAACTAGCAAGAATACTCATTCTAGACAGAAATTATTGAATTGTAGGATGGTATCATCGTATTCGAGAATTTAATTGATATTTCCTCTGACTTTCTACTTTACTTATGGCATTGGCAATAGGTTGTGATTAGCTTCATTTAATGCACGACGAAATAGTAAAATCATATTGGGAATATTATTGTGCTGGTTAAGCTATTTTTTAAGCCTTGCTTTGTTATACTGGAATGGTTATAATATAATGTGTATGATATGGATAAACAATTATACAGTTTTTTAAGCTTTGCACGTTTTTGAATTGCTAATTGTAGCACAGAAATTAATTAACCTGCTGACAAAGTTAAAGACTCAATCCAAAGCGCATAGAATTTATGATAATCTTATTTAAGAATTACAGGATTAATTGCGATAAAAAAAATCCATTCGAGAGGTTTTGAATAAATTCCACTTCAAGGAATATTTCAGAATGAAGGATTCAACGTTATGAATGTTATAGCTTCATCATTCATTATCAAATATCGGTGAAATTCGGGGAACTCCCGGAGAAGAAACCGTAGAAAATTTTTGTACGGCAGATAGACAAAAATGAAATCCAAGTGTTATTCACCATAAACCGTTCAGTCAACTAACGAAGCTTGAAAATTTTTCAGATTTATCCTTCCGATTTACAGTCATAAAAGTCCAAGTTTCATGTAATAATTGCATGCAAATGGTCCTCGAATAAAAGCGTTAAACTAACTTTAAATTTGGTCAAGGTTTACTTTACATTTGACCAATTTTTAATTATTATCATCCATGCAAATCTGACTTCCTTCCCAGCATAACATACGTTCCATAATCAGTCGGATAGACGATAAAAATGAAAGAGTTTATACAGATTTTGATTGCAGCTTCTGAAAAAGCAGCCAATATAGCTAGAATAATTCGTAATGAAAAAGAACTCTTTAGTTTACTAATTCAGGAAAAAGATGACCAAGAGAAGAATAAAAGATTTGTCCAAGATTTTAAAACCTTGGCCGATGTCCTTATACAAGAGAGTTTACGGTTTGACATCTCTGATAAAGTAAGCCTTAAAACATCATTTATAGGAAGAACTTATTTTTCATTGAGATTTCTACAGCATTGTAAATCACTGGCTAATTTTTTTAAAATAATTCCAAACTCGATCTTTAAAATACAATATAATTAAACTTTCTCTAGTATCCAGCAATGCAAAATAACATCTACGGTGAAGAGGACAACACGTTTTCAAACGCTGTAGGTGAATCAATTACGGTAAAAGTGTTAGAAAATGCTGAAAAAACTGCAGAGCTCCTGGCAAAAGTGCTTGATGGGTCTTCTCAAGCTGCGAAGTTGTTGGCTGGAGAAATCCATAAAGATATGGAAATTAAACCGGATGAAGACTCTTCTTCAGTGCCTGATAATTTAATCGATGCATACGAAGATATTGGGATATGGATTGATCCTATAGGTAAAAGGACAGTTCTTGCATTGAAATTGAAACATGTAGAATAAGGCCATTTGGGTATTTAATGCACACTCCATTTATGATACAAAAAATACCTTTGTTCTGTCTACTTTCAGATGGAACTAACGAGTACATAAAAGGCTGTAAAGACTTAGATATGAAAGATTATGAGGATGAACCCGTGTGGGCCAAAGGTCTTCATTGTGTGACAGTATTAATCGGTGCATTCCATTTGAAATCTGGCGAGCCCTTAGCTGGAGTAGTGAATCAACCGTTTTGGACATTCAACAACTCCACTAATGAGTACGCGGCTTATAACCCGTTAATATCTCACTTAAAACTTAAAGTTAATATTAACTTTTAGGTGGAAAGGTAGATGCTTTTGGGGGATTGACGTAAATGGCCAAAGGTATTCTTCTCCATTACTGTTGAAACACCATCATTCCATAAAACGGTCTAGGAAACTAGCGATTTTAAGTTCCTCAGAAGATTCCATTTTACAAGCTAAACTGGAGAAGAATTTTGATCTGGTATTCTCATCCGGAGCAGGATATAAATTGTTATGTGTTGCTTTGGGTCAAGCGGATGTTTATTTGTTATCCAAACCTACAACGCATTACTGGGACACTTGTGGCCCTCATGCTATTTTAAAGGCTCTTGGAGGCTCGATTTTAAAATACGAAGACCTTTTATCCACATTATCTCAGTCCAAAGGAAGTCAAAGTAAAGTATCTGCAAAGGGATTCGCAGAAGTAAGTTACTTGGTTATGGACCTAAAGGCGAGGGAGACGAAGTTCGCTAATTTAAGTGGAATCGTGGCTGTTGTCGATAATGAAGTTAAAGATTTTGTTTTAAGTTGTTTGGAATAAATGGAAATTTAGTAGATGCTAAAAAGGTTAATTTTTTTGAACCCAATCCAGTTTATTTTATTGCATTTTTTTTTATTGAAATGTCTTTTAGTCACCGCACCGGTGTTTTAATAATCCTAGTAAATGTATGATATGTTTATGTTTATTCGATACTACATACCCATTTATTCGCTTATCTTTACTGGAGCTCGTTAGGGAACAGGCGACCGTAATCGCTCGAGATACAGAATACATTCATCTTCATCTATGCAGTACATTTTTATAACTTCATAAAAGTTGGTGACAATAAATTCGCTTGCACAGGAAGAAATATACAAACTTATTTATATTTATTGAAGTTTTTCTTCGGGAAACCCCCGAATTATTTCGTGGCTAAAAAAGACTCCATTATTCGTAAAGAGACACATTTCCATTGATCTTGCCCAATTAATTATACAATATTATGATGTTTCCGCTTTATGTTCATGAATCATGACAGCATTTGTAAACTGAATTCTCAAAAATTCTTCATAAGATTGCATGAATTTTTAAAGTTACTGAGGAGGATTATATTAAGCCAAATTTAGCTTATCTTCTGCCTCGTCTACAGTGACAGTTATTTTTCTTATGATATTCGTATCTAAACAATAATGCTTGTGAGTTTGGATGAAGAAATATATCATGAAATAATGAAATGTATGAAGTCCATCCAATCCAATACAAACCACGCATGAATATGAATGTGTGTCTTGTGTCTTCGTAAGCATAAAAAATATGTTTTATGTAAAAAAAAGACTGTGATCGATGATGTAAATGTAAAACGTTAAGATTCCCAATTTCACGGTCACTTATCACGGATAAAAAGCCCAGTACAGGCTGCATGTCAGCATTAAATTGAAATATAGTCATCGACATGACATATTAACTTTACGACACATTAATGCCTTATCGAACGCCCCCACTTACACGACAGCGCCACACCCCCAACCAAACGCAAATGAAGGATTACTATACAATTACAGTACAATTACAATACAATTACAGTACAATTACAATACAATTACAATACAATTACAATACAATTACACAGTACAATTACATCAGAGTATTAAAGAAGAGTTGTTGTGAGAAAGTGAGCATTGTTTCTCTGCAAAAAGGTAGTTGCGGGAAGCGAATTGGACCCGGTTGTATGTGCTTTGTTGTTTGTTGTCATTTTATAGCTAAGTTCTAGCTCCATAAACAGTCATTTTGTGTGGTTAAAAACTTGACCCTGCAGATTTGACCTTTTGAACTTGGGTCATTACAGGTCAGGTCTTAAGATAAGGTCATCTCGTTAACTATATCTTATCTAGTTCAACTCTGAACTGAAGACGAAAGGCGAGGTTTCGGCAAGAATAGTCGGGTAAATAATTAAATTTTTTGTGCGTTTAAGCGATTAATTAGTATATTATCGGTTGTGTCATTAACTGGTTAATCAGTTACACAACTACTGGAATTAGCCTTATCGAAAGTACTTACCTTATCAATCAACCTAGTTGTACTGTTTAAAGGTCAACAAAATGGCAACTGGAGGGTCTTGTTCTGGAGAAGGTCGAAATCTGCGTCCACGTCGACCAGACAAAACCCTAAACAATATAGATTTAATGTATGGTTCCACTGACGACGACGAAGTACCATATACTTCTAGGCGAAATGATCTCCAAAGTATAAGCAGTACACCGATAAAAACGAGGTCACGTTCTGGAGAAGGTCGAAAACTGCGTTCACGTCAACCGAAAAAAACCCTAAACGATACAGAGTTAATGTATGGTTCCACTGACGACGACGAAGGACCAAATAGAAATACTTCTAGGCGAAATGATTTCCAAAGTATTAGCAGTACACCGATAGGAACGAGGTCACGACTTAGCCGAGGTCGGCCTATGAAACAGTCGCGCAAACGTCCTAGCAGTGACGAAAGTAGCACATCCATGGGAGAGGTGACCTTATCCCCTCAGAGCCCTCCAAATCCCAAATTAAAGAAGTCGGACGTATCGTCTAGAAATGTTGAATCTTTCACTCCGATGGAAAAGTCTGAACGGAACAGTTTGACGACGAGGATTCGACTCCAGAAGTCGGTAGAACGGGACAGTTTGAGTCACGAAAATTATTTTTTGGCCGGAAATAAATTAAAGTTCCGCTCTACTAAACAACTAAATAAAGATGCTGTGATGAATGATGCCAAGAAAGGGAAGAATGGGCTGGTAAAAAAGCCTAGGAAAGGGCAACGAGGATTGGGAGGAAATAAAATATGTACACTGCCAGAAAAAAAAGATCCAAACTTTTCAGTGACTAAAGAAGCTTCCGATTTAGGAATGGAGTATATTCATGTCAACTCTGCTAAACATGAACAGAATATTCTATCCTTGATCCATGACTTTACTGGGGATTTTCCTGAATGGATACTATATCTTAAGTAAACAAACGCTTATATCTTCTTTTAAGAACCGTGAAGGCAGTCTTAGTAAACTTTTTTGTATTGTTGTTTATTTAGGGAAGGCTTTAACATCATGATTCACGGATATGGCTCAAAGCTTCCGATTTTTGAAGCCTTTAAAACTTACTTAGATGAAGAGTGGTTGGTAATTTCGGTTCCTGGACTGTGTCCCAAATTAAATCCGCGTAAGGTACAACTTCCTCGTTCCGTTTACAACTTTTTGGGATTTTGAATTCTGTAAATGTTTAAAAACTTTTTTTCTACAGTTTCTAGTAGAGCTCTGTAAAGAAGTGGGAGTAAATAAACGTCTGTGTGGGAGTAGTATCGAAACTTTTGCCAGGTAATTTTACCTCTAAAACGTAAAATCGATTATGGAATTTAAATAAACTCTGTTTCTTTACATTTCAGTGAGGCTTACAAAATGCTCATGGATTTGGATCCGCCTAGAATCTTTCTACTTATTCAAAATTTTGACTATATTGCTATGAATAATTCGGGTTTACTCTGTGTATTATGTACTTTGGCTCGTATACCGTGGATTCATATGGTTGCTTCTTCTGATCACATAAACTCATTTTTAGGTAAGAAAGCAGAAAGCAGTAATTTCTATTTTTAATTTTGTAATCCAGTAAATATCAAGCCAACCCCCCAAAAAATGTTCTTCTATTTGTACAGGCGTCAACCAAGGTCAAATCATTGACTTAAATTTTGTATGGAAGCCGTGTTCAACTTTTCAACCGTATGAAGAAGAGATCAAGTGGATTGCCGGAGATTATGTAGGTACTGCTCAAGGAGCTGGAACAAAAACTACGTTACAATACGTCTTAAAGTCGCTTACTGGTAATGCACGAAAAGCGTTCCATTTGCTGGCCAGCCTTCAACTAGAAAAAATGCAAGGGTCCAGGGTGAAGAAATCTAAGGAGGTGATAGGAGTTGAATTCCGAGAACTTGCTCGTCACTGTAAAGAAAAATTCATCGCCCATTCTGACACCGCTGTTAATACACTTCTCGTGGAGTTTGTCGACCACAAATTAATAACACACACAGGAAAAAGTAAGGCAGTTGGGAATCTTCTGACTATCGATTTAGATAAGGGGATCATAGAAGATTTCGTCGCAAATGGATGCATTTGACGATTGTAAAGTTTATTGTCAGTCTACACCCTTCAAACTGCGTTTATCCAAAACTTGAGATTCTACAAGTTTAATAAATTTTGTCCTACTCATCTGCAACGTATCCTTGTTCAAGATAAAAAAATATAACATGAATAAAACGATAACCATAAGAATATTTAAAACCCCATGTGTAAGGCCAATTCATTGTGATTGATTGTTGAAATTTTGGAACATAGTATTCTATTTCATTTATGTCATAAAAACTCTCATTTATTTTATTATAGTTAAGAAATATGCAGTGTCGTATAACAGGTTATCGCTTCATGGTGGATTTTAATTTTATAATTTCGAACTTGCGTCGTACACACGATAGAATAATATTAAACGTAAAGATGATTATTAACATAGAAATAATTTATCAATTATTCTTCTAGTGCGTGTGTACTACCAATTACAACCGTCCAGGCCCCCTTCAGCTGCAAATTTGCTTCTAAGGGTAACTTAACTTCAATTCCTGGAGTTGCCTTCCTCCACTTCACAGTACCTTTGTAGCCCAAAATTGACACAGTCATTCCTTCAATTGGTTCTACAGCTCCTAAATGGGCAACAGATCCTTTCGGCCAGTTGGTTATCATCGCGAAAACCTTGGAGCCCTCTGTATTCGATGTATACCTAGTTATTGCGAGATGTGTTGCAGTAAAACATATTCCTGCAAGATATCTTATCGGAACCACATTTTTGGTTTAACTTTAGCATTTAACCTACCATATTCCTGGAGTTACAGTGTCGTTTTGAAACTTCCAAGGTACAGAGTTGTAGATGGCTTCCCCGTTAACTCCAAGCCAATCCCCCATTTGAAGCAGCCGTTCTTGCATGATTGGTGCGATTACTCCGTACTTGGTTGGACCAACATTTATTAGAATATTTCCTAGTAAAAATGATCACCTTTAATTTCTATCGTCATGCATTTATAATTTATAATAATACAATCTATATCCTGGCAAACCTCCACAAGACACCGTTTCCACAATGGTTGTGATAAGCTCTTTTGGTGTTAGATAATCATCGACCTGAGCATTTCTTCTGAACCCCCATGAATACTTGTCTAGAGTCATGCAATTTTCCCATTTACGAGCTTGAAGGGTTCCTGGAACATTTTGGAAAAATATTCAATCAAACCTGGCTTTGTTTGTTAGCATTTAATGAATCTATTATGCCTAAGTGTTGGATGGAATGTAACCTGGATTGTATTTATCAGAACAAGTGAAAAACCCTCCATGTTTGCACATAGTTCCTTGTCCCCAACGATCGTTTGTGACAACTGTATCTTTAACCGGACTGTCATTGTACAACCAGGTCAGGAACTCTAATGTATTCCAGTATTTGTACGGAGCTTCCCAGTCTCCATCTGACCAAATTACGTCGGGTTTGTAGCTCTTGACCTGTGCAAAAATACTTATTTATTTGCTATTTTGCACAATGTACAAAAACTAATGCATTTTGCGAATGTTCCACAGATTCTCTTTGTAATGAGCTTACAATGTCATACAACTCCGGTTCAGTTTTTTGTGTCACGAAATCCTGGCTAGTAAATCCCTTCGCCTTATCTTGTTCGTAGAGGGGATGAAACCATTCGTAAAGAGAATGATAAAGTCCAAATTTTAGTGTGGTATTTGAGCGAATTGCTTTAGCCAAGTCTCCTAAGAATGATAAAAATATTTGCAATGATATAAGCCTTAAAATATAAACGCATTAAACATGGACTTCATTTTCCAAGCTAATTGCAATTATTCATCAATTCTACCGACTAAATCTCTCTGTGGTCCAACATCCATTGCGTTCCAGCTAAACCCATACTTGGAAGGGTATAGGTTAAACCCTTCATGATGTTTACTGGTCAAAACTATGTATCTAAATGTACAACGAGTTGTAAAATATCTGGAGGTCTAAACTCCAAACTTTAATTTAGAGTAATCAAATTCATATTATTGCATACTTTGCTCCCGATTTGCTAAACAATTCAGCCCAAGCAGTAGGATCAAACCATTCTGCAGTAAATTGGGGGCCAAAATCCTGGTAGGTGAAACTAGGTTTGTAATTCTTCTGCATAAAATCCATAGCCTCTTTGGATCCACCTTTAAAGAACCGTTAGATCCTGTATAATTAGTATCAATCTACGGTTTTACCAACTAAGTTGTTGCTCAAGAATACTTTACAAACCTTTCCAACTATTCCAAAACCAAGCGTCCATGTAGGCCGGAACGCTAAAAACGCCCCAGTGAATAAAAATCCCGATTTTACTCTGATCATACCATGTTGGCATGGGCCGAGCGTCTAAACTTTCCCAAGTTGGCTTATAAGGCCCATTTCTACTACTAATTTCCCCAACCCCTTGGACCCCTTCAAAATCATCAAAAGCACCATCCTCATCGGTTGAGAAGCCTGTTCGAGCTTCATGTACATCGTTTGAGTTTACGTCGTTCAACTGTTGATTCTGGGATTCAAAATACTTTTCTCGTTCTTTCAAGTTATAAGATTGAAAGCTTCCTTTCCCTTCTACAAAGCTTGGGTAAAGGGTTGTCAGCATCACGAAGATGTTTAGGATGCATAGTAAATGGGTATCAAACGGTTGCTTCATGTTGAACTCGACTAGCAAAAATTCCAAAAGTCACAATTGTGGCAGTCACAATTGCATGAACGTTGCTCTAACTAACAGTTTCATTCAATATTTATTGTATCAACAGGTACACTTTTCTCCCCCTTACTCAAAAATAAAATAGGGACTAAATTGCTGTTTTGAAAATGTCACACCACGGAAGGACTGCTAACAGTAGTACTGTGAAGTGGACTGCATCTACTCGAGTACTGAAATACACTAATCACTTTCCATGGCCTTCCTTCCATCCAGGTTTGCTCAAGACATTTATAAACTAGCTTGACTTTTCTTCGCTACACTTTGGCTGGAACGGATACTGATTAGATTATCTAAACAAAATGAGACATAACAAAACAAGCTAAAAGCTATTGCTCCGACGGGTGACCTATGATCTGTTGCTTAAAACTTCAGCGAATGCCTGGGTTAAGCAAGCTATGAATATGATAAGGCATCATAAGCAGTCAGAGCAGGGTTATGTACCTTATGTTATCCTTATTTTCTAACTTCAATAGTATCAAAGTATTCTCGTGTTGGTTACGTGTCATTTCATGCAATGCTTTAGCTGGTTTGTTTTAACGATTAACTCGTAGCATTTCATTGCATATATATCTAATTAATAGCATACATTAAATGAACATTTACTACCAACAATTTATAAAAACATTTATCACTATAACTTGGTTTATCACACTTTCAATAAAATTAATAATTTTTTGGTAAAAAACACCAGTGTTTGACAAATAAATTCACGGAGTCACCATTGAAGTCTGCTATTTAATATCAATATTGGAATGACACGAAATAATAAAGCAAAAACTCCTTTCTTTCTGCATAATTCCATAATAGTAAAAACTGCAAACACATCTAGTTTAGTTAGCCTCATTAAATAACCGTGAGATAAACCCTTTAGGTAGTTTTCCATCAGTTCATCACTATCTATCTATCTAATAAATGTACCCTCTTAAAATAATCCCATCCTCTTCCAAGTTCCCAACCAACCTGCTGGATTGGATCAACCTTTCTTTATTTAAATTGTAAAGATAATCTTGCATAAATAATTGATCCAAACTCCAAACTCATTCCATCGAACCCAATCCAACAAACCAACCTTCCTCTCTATTTATATTATTGCTCCATCCTATCCATAAATGAATGAACCATAACCAAATTTTATCAATCAAGACTTTTCATTTCATTTGAATAATACTTCACTGAATAGCCAAGTACCTACTTCGTACTTTGTATTATCATCATCATCCCTTCATCCAGTGCCAGTATGCAACCAACAGTTGGTTCATCTGTCCTGGAATCCTGTGGGAAATCTTGTTCCCATCTATCTGTATGTAAATATAAATATCCTAATCATCATCATTCGCCTAGAAATTATTGTGCGAAGGACTCCTATTTAATATTCAATTCTTCCTTATCTATTGATCATCGCACTGCTCACTACAATTACACAATCGATTCAATAAAGGCCCGCATCCCACCTCCTGTTCTCAGTGCTTACTTTGCATCCCCATCCGATCCTTAGATGTAGGATAGGATAATACAAACATTTTCCTTGCATTTGCCTCCTTGTATTAGTTCCTTCCATCATCAGTTTATAGGGAAGTATTGATAGGTAATTTAAATGCAAATTCTATTGATCAAATCCATATTATTCAAATCAACAAATTATTTATTTTTTCATCTCTTTCTATAGAGTTGTGATAATGAAGCTGCTTTATCATTAGCGCATTGTGGTGTTCCTTAAATACTCTACAAGTAGCTGTAACAATTCTCGTGTGTGTGATTTATGTTCTCCACATGTTGTTACAACCTCCTAGGTGTGTCTGTTTCCAACAGATTTGCATACCCCTAGTCTCCAGCTAAGGGATAGGAAACTCTGTCATAAAAAGTATACACAAACTAAAGGATAAAAAAGGAGCTTCGTATGGTAGGCGAAACTTGAAAAACACCATCTCATCTCTATCCAGCTACTACATAATGCAAGAGACTTACCACGAACTTGGTCCGTTAAAGTCTTAAGAGCCCATTTCCCTATGAATGCTTCTGCAGGCATGGTTTATGCATGCATGCATAACCTAGGCTAAACCCTTGAACTATCTTGTGTATACTTTCAATTAGACGATATACAAGGGGGTAAAAAATCATCCCTGGAAGACTTCATTCCACATCCTTTGGAAAAAAACTTACCCTAACCAGCCTCAAGGATATTTGTATATTCTTTAAAATTAAGCCATACAGCCTTGGAATTATATGCCAAAGCTAAAGTACTTTTTATCCTACTGCCTACTTATACATGCTGCTTCTTTCTTGGCTACAAAATTTAACATAGAATGCTTCCTTATCCGTTTCTATAATAGAAAAAGACACCGTTTAAAAAAATGTCCAACCCTTTTCGCTAAATTTTTTTACATTATAATGCGGTGTCTCTACTTTACACGAAAGGCAGGCTGAAGAACGGAAGAAAGAGACGAGAGAGAAAGGGTTTCAGGTGAATAGGTAATAATGAGGATTGTAATGATAATCAGGAGAAATCAAAAAGATTCAGAGCACAACGATTCCTCTGGAATAAATTGCGGACATAGTCCCAATAAAAAACTTACTTATTAGATTACCCATCTATAACAACCTTCTCTACATATCCTGCATATGCATGTCGCTTGGCTGAGGAGTTTTTTTTATTCCGTTGGATACTTTTACTTTCAATTTACCATTTAAATTCTATCCCTTTTTTCTGGAGAGACAATCCAATCGTCGTTGGCAAAGGGTTGGTAGGCTTCAATAAGAATTTACTTTCATTTTTCTTATAACGTACAATAACACTTTGTAATTCTATTTTTCTACCTATCTTATATCGGTTAGAAGATAAAAAATGTCCTCTGCTCTCTGCCTAATTTAAATCTATTCAGAATTCAGTTAAACGCCTAATGTATTCCCATCCCCGTAAAATAGTTTGAATCAACCCTGATTTCACCTCTATCTACGAGCCCTTCTTCCTTCCTTATTCGTTTCGCTTGTTTATAAGTTGTGGTCTCTTTTTCTTATAAGGATTTCTAACACCAGCTCGCACAAGAGAAGTCTGGATGTTAGGTCTACGTTATTCTTTGCCATCGTTGCTTGCTTGTCATAATTATTTTTTACAGCGGAACCTCGTACCTTCACATTCGTCATCTGCAGTATTGACAACCTATTGGAGATTTATGCATGGTTGTAATCGGAACTAAATTCTGAATGCAGAATACAGAGCAAAAGCCTTCTTCCTTGTCGAAAGGATTTGATAAAGTTTCTTTGCCTGTCTGATCAGTTTTTTCTCCCGTATAATTTTACACGTTTCTTATGCTCTCCTTTTAATAAGAGAAAGAAACATACGAATGTAACTCTCTGATTTAAATGGGATGAAAGGGAAAGGATTTACTTTGTGTTACTAGAAGAGGATGCAATGAAGTGATCTTCTTTATATTATCATGCATTCTTCTGTAAGTTGCATAGTGCATAAGTACCAGAGTTGTATTGAACTTCATGCATAGAAATGATACAGGTCAGGTTTAAGGCTCAGGTTAAGATGATACAGTTTCCTCCTATGGAAAAATAATACACGGACCATATTTCTTTATTCATTCCTTCCTATTAGAATGCAATGATACTTTTTCAACCAGTACATCTACATAAGCTTTCTTCCTGCTTTACACTTCCTTCCTATTCGTTTTTTTACTTCATATTATAAAAGATCCATTTCTTTATTTAGGCAGACAGATCAAAGGCGAGGCCTTGGATTGGAATTGGTCATATTGGGAAAGTAAGGCCTACTTTGAATTGGGAAAAGTGTAACGGTACAAAATCTACATGTGCTTGGCATGCAACGCTCTCATTATTATACTGCATTTATTATCTAAGCCCAGAAAAAGAAACAGGATACTTTTTATGCCTTTTTATCATTGTAATTCTTAAAAATAAAAAAACTGCAGTGTAGGGTGTTCGATGAATTTCTTTGGTTAAATAAGTAGCAGAGAACTGTTGCATAGAAGAACGATAGACTGCTGCTGCACTACTACTGCAGTTATTAACTTTTAACATCTTTATGTATCGTAACTAACGTGCATTTTTATTTGAATGAACCAAGACATGTGCAACCGGGCGATGGATTCGGGATTGAGTTGAGAATACCGAGAAATTGAATGTTATTCTGAATTCGTTGATAAGTTTTAGTTACATGAGAAATACAGGGGGAGGTTAGGTAGGTACTTACTGAAGGCTTGCTTTGCAGGAAGGCCGGTGTCTTTGCATGATTAGTTACAATCCGTGAATGATAATAAGGAAGTGAATAGAAATTATCCATACGTGTCTCTATGACTTACCTTCGCAAGCATACCTTTTGCTGTAGTTATTGTTATGCATGCTTGAATAACGTATAGAGTTTACAAGATGCCCATTGCAAATAGAACGGTGGCAGATGCTGTTATTCCATTCTCTGGTAAATATCATCATGACCAGTTATACTTTCTTTTTTTGTTATTTTATTCTGATTATTTTGCATCACCTGCTTATTTTTAAACTGTTTAATAAAAAAAATAAGTTTAAAAAACTTAATTGAACTGGATTTAGATATTAGTAGAAAAATATTTTGTTTATGCATTTTTCCATGAATGAATTAAGGCGATTTTTTTTATTTCTGGTGGATTAAAGGTATGATAATGCGGTGTGACTGCCCATTGGTAAAAACAAGGTTATTGTTTTATTTTTATAAACCAAAAAAGTTTTTAAGGAAATTTCAAGCATGCATCTGCTGAATACTACAATAATTGCATTCATGTTGCCATTAAACTGTAGAGAAACCGTTGAATTGGTTTGAACCATATCATTCCAAGAGAATAATGTTTTGTGGATCACATAAAATAAAAACAAGTGCCAAGCATTGATCCCTTTTCCCCAGGTTTTGAATTCATTACAGGTGAAAAGGGTCCTTTTTCTTGTTTTTTTTTATTTCTCAAGGTATTTCCGATCCGATCCCTCAATCTTTAATGCGTTTGAGTAATAAGAATATACGTAACTATTTACGTATGTACTCGTTCATTCGGGAGATAACTATAACGTTAAAGATAAGAAGAGACGTGAAGTGTTTATTTCTTGACATTAAGAATTCATGTTATTGCCACAGTATAATAGTACTCTACTCTACAGTATTACATATTCAATCCTAGTCTTGGTTTGACAAATATAAAGCAATGCACTTTTCAGTACTCACGATCGACATCACAATTAATTTATAAATTTTTGAGCAGCACAAAGAGACAATTTTAATTTTAAAGTGGAAAAACAACGGATGCAAGATGCAATGTAAAATATGCAGTTCAAATTCTAATGAGATTTTTAGTGCAAAATAGCCTCAAACTAATCACAGGAGAAAAGTTCACTAAATTTTCATAAAAAAATAGAAACCATAAAAATGGATGGAGCTTTGGACATTTAAATAATAAATATTATTTAGGAGGAGTAAGCTAGAGAATTAATTTGGAAGAGTTGCAATGCTCTATTCTACTCTACAACATAGTAAAACTGGTGACTGTGTGTTCAATATAACCCAAAACTATATTGGTATCGCATCAAAATAAAAGGAAAAGTTCCATTTATATTGAAAGGGTGGTTAGATGGACTGGATAGGGATCATGTTTTTATTTTTTTTATCGTCTCTCCACACAATCCTTTCACTTTCTGATTCAGATCTTAAGTATTCTTATACTCTTCCTGAAAGGACCGGATGCTCCCTCAACAAACAATCCAGCTTACTCAAGGATTTGTTTCGTTTTAAACTTAATAAGGAGATTTCCACCAAGATCAGAGATGGTCCTTGTGAGCCTTCTTGTGTATGTTTGTCTTTTTTAGTCGTAGTTGTAAAGTTTAATGCTCTCATATGGTACGATTTAAAGTTTTATGTTGAATTCGGTGATGGGAGGTGTAATACGAGGAGACAGAATGATGGTTGTACTTGCGAGGATTTCGATTTATTCTGATCTTATTACACATTTTAATGCTATAAGTTTACAAATTGTAAACGTTTGTGAGCGTGGGAAGGGAAGTGGAATTATTTTTCATAAAATGCAATAATAAAAGCTTTGGCCAGTGCTGCAAACATCTTAATAGTTTTTAGATATGGATATTAAAAAGTTGATCAAATTCTTATAGCTTCAAATAAGAACATAATGTCTCGTTGGTGAAATGCTGAACAGTGTGTAAAAATTCGTAAAAGGTGCATTAAAATATCGAAGAATAGCCTAATTTGTAAAATATATTTCATAGGAAAGCGATATGTCATCTTCCTTCATAAATAATTAATTCAGTCTCAGTGTCCAGTTATGCTGAAAACAAAAATATAAAAAAAAGCAGCTGGGCTTGTAAACAGTTGAAAAAAAATCCAATAAAATTCAAATTTATGCAAACCATTAACCAAAAACCCCTTTAGGTAATAGCTGCACTCTCATTCCATACGTTTCCAATGAATAAAATCAACCAAACTCACTCAGCAGAAATATTCATATTTATATTCATTCGTTCATGTACTTTTATTGTATTCGCATCATAAGGGATGAAACCTGGGCCGCAATAAATTACCAATGTAACACAACACATTTGGAAAGAACAAAGACCACAACAACAAAAAGTACAGAAGGTATCTAAATTTAAATTCAGAAGCAGTAAAAACATATGCTATCTATCTGAATCTGACCTGAGACCTGACCTGCTGCTTCATACGTGCCGGTGTACATTAAAATTTTAAAATATTAATGAGCATAAAGTAATATAATGCCGTAGTTTTCATTAAACCCTTTCCTCATTCTGCATGCAGCTGACCTATGTAAGTAAGTAGATTTAGATAATGGTAATATCAAATCTCACTTTTTTACTCATCATTTGACCTTTGTCCATTATCCATTTTCAATTTTTAATTCAAAGTGTGCATTAATGAATGACTAGCCAACCTTAGCAAAGAGAGAATAGAGAATGAGAGAGTGAAAAAAAAAACAAGCAGGACTCGATTACAACTTTTCCTATGCTATCAGTTCGTTATTTTTCTAAAGATAAAGGAGCACACGTCCTTCATTAGCATAAACATTTTAGTTAGAAGAGCAGATTCACCTAGAAATAATAGAAGAGGGTAGTCTGTTCTGTTTAATGCAAAAAACTTGATATCGATACTTCCGCACAGAGTAACATATCCTTCTCTATTGAATCTCACCCATCCTGCAAGAATAAGAGTACATAAAAATAGCACGGCATCGCTCTAGTACGCACAACTTGCATAACAAAAGATAGGGGAAAAGTTGGAAGTAAAAGTTTCAAAAAAGAATATTAATTCACGCATTGAACTCGGCTGCTGCGTTGCTATTAAATTTATTTAACCGGTGTAACATTAGAAAGACAAATGCTCGCCTTTTGTTCGTGCTAATGTTCGAATCCATTCCGGTGGACAATAATTCATATCGACTTTTGCTTTGCTTCTCTGCATTATCATTCTTTCTATTTTATTTTATACAAACTTAGATTACGTGTATATCTTATTTTATTATTGTACAACCCGACCAAATAGTATCACTGTGTCCATAACCGGGGGTAAGTAAGTGCAGAGGATACCTTTCCTGGTATTCTGTATCGGTCGTAGGGAGATGCTTCCTATTCATGAACGAAATCTCGGATATTTTTCACCATTTATGATCCATTCGGTCCGTTAGTTCCTTCAAATAGGATTCAATTCAATTCTACTATAAATATACTCTTCGTGTTGACTTTCTGCAGACAGACAGAGTTTAGAACAGACTGCATCATTCTATTATAAATATTTGTAACGTTTCTTTCAGTTTTCACCATTTAAGAATTCTTGTTCATGACATTTCTTGATGACGCCAAGTCTTTTATTAAAATCTTAATGACATCGTTTACAAAAATTCCAAATTCTCTTACCATACCAGATATCAATTTGACGCGTATATAGAGAATAATGTAAAAAATATGTTTGGACAAAAAAGTATCCTGTATGAGCCATGTAAATTTTGGAATCAACTCCCGAAGAATCTAAAATCTATCCAAACCCTAAGCTTACATCTCTTAAAAAAGGGTGCCGGCTCATGTTTACCTGAACACTAGACTAAATGCATCAAACCAACTGAATTCTCTTAAAATGTGTATCGAACCTGACTAATTAATTTATTGATTAGTGTACTGTATTTATATTAATTACTAAAACTTACTTATAATAATATGCAATTATAAGCTGGATACTTCTGGCGTTTGTATGGGAAGCTTTTGACCGTCTGAATCTGAATCCACCATAATTAGTTAATAAAAATCAAACATTTTAGTTGATAAAGCATGACAGTCACACTACAAGATCCTTTAAAATGTGTATGAATCAAGGTTATTTTAATTAGCATAAGACACTGAAGTGAAATATGCATCCACTAAAATGTAATTATTTTCTTCTCTCTATTGTTTGTAAGATGATCTTTCAAGGTAGACAATACATCGTTTCGTCTCCCCTTCCGTTTCCTTGCATCTTACTCAATGCAATAGATCCGCAAAGTGGGTCATCCACTTTTACTATATAATTGTTGGATTTGTAGGTGCTATAGTGAAACTATGAAACTACTGTAGTGTACAAAAGTACGTATAACTGGAATACCTACACTGTACCGGGTTTTAAAATGCATTTGGACTTTACTTTATGCTTTCTGTACATCACTGAGCTGTATGTTACTTAGGGTGCCATTGATATCATTAATGTCGATTGTTGAATATGTACTCATCGGACTTGCAGAGCAGTGTTTACCGTGTCTTTCGTTAGCTTTGTTTGGCATCAGTATAGTAAATGTATCCGTATGTTAGCCTTTTCCAGTCTGTTTCAGAATCTACAACTACTACTGAGCATCTCTCTGATTGTATTACATTCTCAGATGGAACAAATGCCCCAGCCTGTTTGTATGAAAAGGTGATGCAGCTGCCCTTCAAGGCGAAAGATTTATGACATTTATTTCCCCGTTTTGATTCCAGTTTTGAATAGATTTTGCTCACTTATTAACCGACGACATTACTATTACCATCACCAAGCCACTATCACCTCTACTTCCAACTTGTACTCTACTGTCTGTCAGTTACTATTCTATTCACTGCAACTCCTTTCCATGAGAAATTATCATCCTGGACGTAGACTGGGGATAAACTGCAAAATAAATGCTCCAGTTTACCATAGACCAGGAGCCACGAAGGAACGACACTGTTTATTTTAGAGATGAAGGTTAATAGACGTGTTATCTTAGGTATGAGTAGGGATTCCTGTCTCAGAGGATAATATTATTGCCCTGTGCTTTAACTATAGTTGTTCTGCTCACATGATGGATCGATTTGTTTTAATGAAAAGTCAATTTTTCCGTTTCATTCAAGCTCAACTCATACAAAATATTTCTCTTGAAGAATATTTTCCCATACGGAAGCGTAAGATGAAGATCTACGATTAACTATCGGGATTAACCAAGAAATTTACAGTTTTTCATTCCACGATTTATTTGTTCATTCATTTATTTATTAATCTCCTTCCCGGATACAATACACACAACATTTACAAACAGTATTTAGCTACTAATACAATGGCACAATTAACCATAAGTAATTAAGTTATTAATAAACATCAAAGACTCCGTTCAAGATCACTTAAAAAAAAGTAACACAAATGATTCACTTAATAATGCAATGAAATAAATGATTTCTTCACCAACGTATACAAGTTTCCTAATTAATTAGAGGTTGGATTCTACAAATGTAGATTATTTAAAGGGATTTGTAAAAAAAAATCTTTGAAGGATTTTATTTTTTTCAATAAAAAAATTAAATTTGAACTAAATTACTATAAATTTGTACCTTTTAGCCCAAGGTAAAGAATTTCTCATGCATTATACAATCAATATGCATAGTAAGCGTTTCAATTCATGGTTTTAGTACTTTTTGTTAGAGAAAAGTCTCTAGCTCGACCCACCTAACTGCTAATTAACTTATACTCTACAACATTAAATTATATACCTCGGCCGATGAACAATTAACAACAATTAAGTATACTTAGTTTGGCCGATGAGGATCACCATTTAAAAAGGGAACAACAAAAAACTCCACAGAAGCGAAATCAATCACTTTAAACATTTCTTAGCAGAAAAAGAGCTCGATTAAATATCAACAATTGAGTATGGAATGTTTACAGAGTATTATATCATCCATCTATAATTTATTTCCTAGCATTATCTAAACTTAATTACATTACAATTAAAGTTATAGTATCCCATCCATCTACCAATCCAACTGGTTCTAAAAATTTAGAAGCGTTTAAGCCAAGAATAAAAATTTTGTTCAACTCTACGACTACGACATACGAAGAAAAATACGGATAGCTGCAGTAAGTTGGATGAATCTAAGTTACGTTTTTTTCTCTAGAACTCGCGTGTCTCCTAATTTTGCTTTCAACTTTCAATCTAATCTATGAAACTAGGCATGACATGCTTTTATTTCTTTTTACACGTTTAAATTTCTCAGATAATACATTAATCCATAAAATTCCTAAAGCCTAGAATTCGTGTTTATCACCAAAAAAGAGTTAAAGTACTATATTTTATCTTTCCTACTTAAATATTTACACTAATTCCTTATCTATTCACAATAAGGAAACCCTACCCAATCTCCAATCTATATCCTACATTATCTAGGTTACTTTTACTCTGCTAAGAGTTTATATTGCTTTCTTCGTCGTAGTGTTTAATACTGTTAGTATCTATAGGTCGTTGTTATCGTTGGACATAATAGTACATATTTGTAGTCGTCGTAATAAGTTAAGCACATTTAAGAGGAACTTTCAAGTTGCAATTGTTTGTCATTGTTTAGATTATTGCCCATAGGTTTTAGAGATGTTCTTTCAAAGTTTTAGTTTTGTTTAATCGATGATTTGATCTCGCTCAGAGTACAATTCTTTTCTAGTAGGACTATTTACAATTACACTAGTATTTAACCTTTGACCTTCAATGTTTAATATTTACAAAAAAAACCTTTCGCTGATGAACGCATGTTTTTGTAGGTCAAAGGTACTTTTTTCTTTCACTAGTCTAGTTTAAAAGGAAGTCTAGCCCTAACTTTTGTGTATTGGAAGATTGAATGAATTTCCGCAGTAGGAACGATACGTTTATTATTTATGGAATAGTTATTATCTATCACTACTAAGCTGAATCTCAGTTGAGTTTAATTCTAAGAGTAATTAGTTTTTAATTGAATTCTTAATTTCTTAAGTACTTGGCCAAAAGTGAGATTCATGTTTTATGGCAATGTTCAAGTCATGCTTATAGCTCTCGGCTCCTTTCTAGTTTGTATTTACACTCGGCCCTTTCCTTTAGCTTGAGGGCTAACGGTTTCTACTAATAATAAATGTTCTATTGCATACTATCTTCAACATATTAATCTAATATAATATTTTTATATTTTTCTTATGTGTGATTATTAGTAAAGAGGAACTTTCGTTGACATGAGACTCCCTTGTGATTGAGGAGCTCATTTCATTGTCTTTATCATTACATAGTTTCAATCTTAAGCTTCTTATTTTATCTTTTATCTCGTCCTACGTTTATGTTTCCTTTAGCAGCAATTTTAGTGAATTTGTCTGCAACTTCATTTAGGATTACTTGAACTAAAAATGCATAGCTCTAACTCGGTCATTTAATTTCATGCAGATTTACAACCCACAATAATCTCGGGTATGAAAGTAAGCTTGCCTTGGGATGGAATGAATTAATCTGAAGATCAAGGGGAAGAAAATCAAGTGTCCCTTAACATAGAAAAGGTGTAATACATAGTGTGTGGAACTTTGTCTGCAATTCAACAACACGGCGATCGAATCAATGCAAGCAAAATCTATAAAGAAAAACTTTAAAAAGAATTACAAATGAAGCGAGACGAGATTTTCTTAAAATATTCAGTTCACGGCAACACCATTCTCAATTTATCATGCGATTTCGATGCATTGCAATCTCTCTACCTTGAAGCAGACAGATACATACGGAATTTAACTACGACTGGTCTAGTAATTAATTATAATTACTTCTCCAAAACTACTACTTGACTTGGGCTGGACTGATTAAGAGAAATATTCATTGTCCTTGTAGTTGAGGGAAAGAATATTGTAACATCAGTAAAAGACAAGGAGCTTGACTAAGGTTCAAAAAAATCCGGTTGGACATGTAAAATTTAACGGGATGAAGTAGTTTGATTTTTCGATACAAAAGTCTAAATTAAATGGGCTTTGTTGCACTACATTCTATTGAGTATTTTATGTGTGTGTGCAGAACTTCTTGCTTGTTTTCCACTTTGATCAAAAGATAATTACACCCCTTAGGTCTGTCTGTATATTTAAGCAGTTTTTTACACATTAATCATCTCCAAAGTTATATAAAATCAGCTGCTATTATGTTTCATATTAATCATGATCATCAACCTCCGTGCATAGGTTTAGATATACTCATTAAATCTTATCTTATCGTGTCACAGCATTGTAGTAATTTGCATTAGCGTTTAACCTAGCATCTATACCAATCCTTCTCAACAATTACTATAAATCAATCCTTGATTAGAGTAATTTCCTACACCAATTTGACCAAGAGTTTGGGGAAAAGCCTGTTATTTGGATGTGAACACACGGACTCAATAATAATATTCAATTGAAAACGGAACGCTGTTGCAATGCAACTTTGTCTTTTTGAGCAAATTGAATAATTCAAAAGGGAAACGAGGTGAAAGATTCCTAGCCAGGGAATAATTGTGATTAGGTTGAATGACTACCTTCTTTTTTATTCGTCTGCTGAAGCAGGGCTACTTTAGAAAGAGTCAGTAACTTGTACCGATTCCTTATAATCTAAAGTCTAGATTTATAAGCGTTTCATCAACTTTCTTTTCTGTAAAAAAAAGCCCACACGACTGCATTTGATACTGTTTTTTTTTCAGTGACCCCCTCAGGATTATAACTAATCTTAAGTACTAGCGGGGGTAGCGCTATTGTTATTGTTATTATTATTACTACTATTATTGGTGTTAGGGTGATTTTTCTTCCGATGTGTTTCCCAATGCTTAGTCATATGATCCTTTCTAATGAAGCCTTTCCCACAGAGATCACACATGAAGGGCTTTTCCCCCGTGTGGAGACACATGTGCCGTCTTAAATCCGTCTTGTGATTGAACTGCTTCGGACACAAGTCACATTTGTACGGCTTATCCGATCCATGTTTTGCAATGTGATCACTAAGGGCAGGGGCTTCAGGGAAACGCTTTCCACAAGTCTGACATTTAAACGGCTTGCCACTAACTGAGTGAGAACTATTCGTATGCTGCGTTAAGTAACAAGCTCGACCAAAGGTTTTAGAACAGTCCGGACATTTAAGTACCTCTCTGTCACCCCCACTGATAGCTGGTCCTCCACCGTTAGAGTTCTCTGTTAAAGGGACGCTGATGCTGGCTCCGTCGGAGTTCGAGGAAGTCGGACTGCCACCATCGGATTCGGAGTTATCTAGCTCGTCCAAACTGCCTTCTGTCGAGCCTGCTGAACCGGAATCTGATCTCGTCTCTGTGGGGGATTCCCGAAGCAGGTTTGGCTGTGGCTGCTCTCCTCGTTCAGAATCAAAAGAATTTTCATGCAAAAGACCCCCTGAACTGTTCATGCCACCCGTGGAATTGTTCGGGGAAGGGGTAGAGTTTAGGTGGGGCGGGTGGTGTGGCTGCTGTTGTTGTTGCGGCATTAAAGGATGATAGGGTGGGGTCATTTTGTTTGAATTTGGTTGAAACTCCATAGGATTATTTCCAATAGGGCCACCCCCAGTCGGGTGTCCGTGGGCTTCGTAATGAGAAAGACCAACACTACTGAATGGAGGCAGATGTCCTTTTGGTGTTCCGTTGTTGTCATCAGCGTTAGAATTACTACAATGAGGGGGGTGTTCGTACACTGTCCCATTTGAAACCACACCCCCACCATTAGAGCTACCACTGTTGTTATAAAGTGGATTAGCTATAGGGACCAGATCTATAGAAAACCCATTCGTTGAAAATGGGCTCTGTTGAGGTGGTGGGGGTGGCTGCTCGTTTAAAGACTGATGTTGATGTTGTGGGTGTAAAGTTGGGTGACTGAGGGCCATAGGATTGGCTAAAAAAGGGAGACTCGACGGTGGAGGAATCGAGTAAGGGTTGTAAATTCCTCCGGGAAGGGAAGAATGAACGGTTGTTGCGGGGGCGAAATTAGGGGATGAGATTGGAACAGGTGGATTCAGATTTAGGCTGAAGGCCGATGATGGAGGCTTTGCCATTTCCGCCGCAAGGATCCCATTATTGTTATTTAACTGGTTTAATGCGTCCATTCCTGCAGTTTGGTACAATGGAGTGTTCTGACCCCCGTTACTGGAGGTATCTTCGGATTTAGGACTCGAGCGACGTATTTGGGACCTTGAAGGCGGTGGTTGTTGCTGCTCTGCATTCTGCTGTTGCTGTTGTAGCTGAAGTTTGGCTTTTTTACCCTTTGGAGATGGCTTGATAATTTCCTCTGCGTTGTCTCCTAGCTGTTTTACGGAGTTCTGTAAATTAATAAACGAAAAAAAAATTAAGAACGGTTCCCAATTATTTTACACTGACTTTTTCCCGAGAAAGTTTAAAGTTACCATCATTTTATACAACTAAAATACACCGATTGGTTTTTTTACCGTTCCTAATGCGGAAAAGCTATTTATGTATTTTAAAAATATGTTCAATGATATTATTAGCCTTTCTTACCTTATGCAAAGTAGTTCCATAATGTCTCTTGAGATGACCGCTACTCGTGAACCACTTATTGCACGCAGGGCAATTATAAGTCTTAGGTCTCTTGCATTCACCCCCTTTCCACCCTTTGGTCTTCCCAGTGGTCCCTTGACCTCCACTGTTTCCGTTTCCCTGACCTCTACCTCCCGTCCGACCTTGACTCTCCGTTGGAGATCTCTGCTGACCTTGCGAGGTCAATCCACCGGGTGAAAGTACAGAAGACGAAGAAGAAGAACTCTCACTCTTAATCCCAACCCCTTGAGGACCTTGTTGCTGCATAGCAGTAGCATGAGAATATGGCGAAGGTAGCTGCTGTGGGGGTGGCTGTCCAATCCCTACAAAGGGACCATTCCCATTTGGTTGCATATGACTCGGTGGCATGAGTGGTAGTCGTCCCCCATCATAACCCAAAGGCTCTCCCCCATAACCCGCAAAGTTATTCTCTACTTTAATAATTTCATAGGAATTGGGTGAATTATTAGCAGCCGCAGTTGTCACAGGGGGTGGGGGTGGTTGTCCATAAAACCCTGGGTGATGATCAACAGGGTAACCGGCAGGACTTAGAGTGAATCTCGTACCAAAATGGTGTGGCTCACCAGGCCACCCATTCATAGGTGGGAGTGGCTGCTGCTGGTGAGCCGGAGATAAATGGGGGAGATAAGGTCTATGGAAAAAGCTCCTCTCAGCCAATTGCTGTTGTTGATGTTGGTATATGTGGACTTTATGCGAGTCTAGGTCAAGGATCTCCGCAGATTCCCTACCACTCTGTGGTGGTGGAGGGTTATTACTACTCGGACCGTTGCCCCCAGGTTCATTTCCCCCACTCCCCGGTGGGGCCGGATGTCCCGGAGAAAACAAAGGGTGAGCTCCAAGAGGAGGGTGCGGGTGATAGTGAAAGCTCTCAAATGCCAAGTTAGATCCGTTACTTTGTTGCTGATGGGAATGTGGTTCAGGAGCAACAGGTGGTTGCCCAAAGCCGGGTCCAGAACCCGGTCTATAAGATTCCATTAAGTGATCTCCCGTATTGTTGTTATACTGCGGGGGTAAATACTGACCTTCCATAGGCGAGTAAAACTCACCGGGTTGTTGCTCTTGACCACTGCTGCTATTTAGAGGAGGATTTACAGAATTATTATTCAATGAGTCTGACCGTTCTCTCTGTTGTTGATGATGTTGATGGGGCTGAAGGGGTTGGTGGTGATCGCCCCTGGGGGATGGTGAGCTGGGGTTCAAGTTGGAACTGCCACAGGAACTGACGGAACTACCAGACTTGTCCAGGGTCTCTTGAGTAGCCCATCGAGTCAAGAGATTTTCTTTGTGATAACTCAAGTGTACTTCTAGACTCGTACTGCTCTCGAACATAACGCCACAGTCCTTGCAGAAATGTTCTACCAACGCTACAGGAGCTGGCGAGGCACCTTGAAGCTGCTGCTGTTGATGGTGGGTGTGGTTATGATGCTGTTGATGAGCAGTGTTGTTAATAATAGTAGTGCTACTGCTGTTAGTGTTGTTTTGGGTATTTGTAGACTCTGAGGAATGGTTAATACTGATATGATTATGGTGAAGATGATTAAATTGATGGTGATGTTGGATCGGATATAGAAGCTGTTGGTGATGTTGGTGTTGGGCCTGTTGGTGATGACTCAAAACTGTTGCCATAATCTTATAAAGGACCAACGCTTTTATGGGTAAATTCCTTTCCCCGCTGTGGTGGTCGTTGTCTCCAAAGTACTAGACCAAATCTCCTTATTACAGCAGCTCTTTATTGTTTTTGAAAAGGATAGTATACTAGAATCCAGATTATTGAGAGATAGTTCGCAAAAAGAGTTGTAATTATAGGGCTCAAAAGTAACTAAATGTCTGAATATTGGCATCACAGAATCCATAATACCTAACATTTACCTGAGACAGTAAAGTAGATATGCCGATTGTTGAATTTTTATTTTTACTGGACGTGTACCAAGGGTAATTACTACTTTCGGAAGGAAAACATGAATCACTTTATAGTAACTTAATAAAACTGAAGTCTCTGTACTTGTTCTAGTTAATGGAGATCACCTTTACTTGGCTTGGGGCAGGTTTGAGAAGCACTAATGGTACTTTTACTAGTTCTTTGTCTATCATGTTAATTCCTTAGAATCTTCACATTCAGCTTGTCTCGCCTTTTCGTCTCAGTCGTTACAAGATCTTTTGCGTTTGGTTTAGTGGTTGGATTGATCAATAGATGCAGGTTGGTTGATGGAAATTTGATGGATATTTGGCAGGTGCAAAATGATGAGATGTGCAGTTTCACCTGGAAGGAATATTACACAAGAAAGTATTTAATTAGTGTGAGAATCAGGCCGACTTGTTTGGAGAAATTCGATTGAAACCGTCTAGCCGTATAGTAGTCTTGGCCATGTAATATTTAATAGGGAATGTTTATTGTAACAGGTTTTGTAATGTAATAATTTATGTTATCTTCGAGATAACGTATTCATTCTCTTCCATTTGATTAAACCTAATTGTTATCTCGGTTAATGAGCTATTTTTCGGGAGAATTCTGAAGTGACTAAGATTAAATGAAAATTTCCATAAATTTCTCACCAACCTTGTTTTTAAAAATATCCCTGTGTCTGAAAAATGCTTTCTTAAGCTCTAAGCTTAGCTGGTAGCTGCAACTTTTCAATAGTCATCATTAATACGATCATCCATATATAGCCTTTATTAACATTGCATTGTTCATAATCATTCCAATTTACAGCTCAAAGACCGATGATTACTAATTATTTATACAAGAAAAATTGTTCTTGCCAATGGCAGACATAAGCTAATTAGTCTACCTATTCTTAATTTTTTATCATTAACCAATAGATCCACGAACTCACGAAACACTCCTTCCAACTAGAATCAAGCTGAAGTTCTAACTTTAGGTATGAGAACAGAAGCTAAAAAGTCTTGCCTCCCCAACCAATTTCCCAGAACTCAATGCAATCGCCTTGTCTTTAAAAACAAAATTTATTCCTTTACTGAATTCCACAAGATGATGATGATTGATGGATATTTTATCAAACGGTTGGTTGAAAACGAAATAAAATAAATAAATAAATCGCTTTCTTCTGCTCAACTCTATTTTACTGTCTCCTACCAAACTAATGTGACTCTTATACCATCCCATCCGTCCATGCATCCAATCCATTCCTACTTCCTACTCTATTCATTCAACCTACAAGATGGTACTTCAAAAGTTGAAAACGACTACTGAATGCGACTTCTTCACTTGGTTCGTCCTGCTCTCACTTTGCATTCAATTTTGGACAAAATTCGAAATGCCAATCACCTTCGATGGATCGGAGAGACAGGGAAGTAAAACCGAGTGTATAATACAATCGCATGTCACTCGCTTTCAAAAGTTTTCTTCTAAAAACCATCCATACCTACATTTCTATCTATCTATTAGTACTACTACCGTATGAATCTCTATGTACACCTCTCTATGTCATCTGTCCACGAGCTAGCCAAGGTTCCAGCAATCCCGATACATACCGTTTTACACGGGACTGTAAGGAAAATGTTAGAATAATTCAAATAAAACTATCCATCGGACTGACACACAGTTTCACTTTACTCTAAACTAAACGATTCTCTTTCTACTTCTGGCTGTAGCTCTTTCCTTAATGTTTTTTCTCTCTGCTAGCCTATTTGTATAGGAAAAGTGTTATTTTATTTTTGAGAACAAGAAGCTCTTCAGCTTTCCAGTCTTGAGCTACGTCAGTCAGTTAGTTGCTTAAGATTTGGCTTTGGCAGCTTTAGTAACGCAACATAGGATGGGTATTGGTGCTACTAGAGTAAGACCTATTGACTGTGTATAGATGAAGGGATGGATGCAATGTTGTTGTGTGTAAAATGAATTCGAACTAACTTCCACCAACCATTTGGTTCTGCTCAAAGTTCGGTTGGGTAGTCACTTTGTCAAAAGAGAGTAGAAGAACACACAATGCATTCCAAATTGATTTCTCGTCGATCTCAGGAATCTAATTCTCAGTCGAGGAATTCAAATATTGTCCTCAGTCACCGCACCACAACAACCTTATACTATTCGAAAATTACTTGCTACTGACTAGCTGTACAAGGAAGAAGTAAAGTCGCTCTAATTCACTTCACACACTTGAAAGTAAAACGGTGAAAACATATTGGCAAAACTGGGAAACGGCTTTAAGAGCTTCTCTTTGCATAGCGTAAGTGCCTGCAAAGTCAGCGAATATGCTTTTATGAGGTAAATTGTACCAAATCATGACATAATTTACAAAGTACCCTTATCAAAGCGAAATACCTGCGATTCTTATAGTATTTTGGCAACAATTTTAAGATTATGCCATTAAATAAGAAATTCATGCTCGGGAAACTGTCTCAAAATGCTTCAATTTTAATGAACCTTCCTACTCACATTTATGTTTCCATCTTCCACAAACTAACCGATCAACAGAAGCAGAGTATTTGTCAGGACGACCTTCGTAAACTTGAAAATGAAAAAGAACCCACTTGATAGTGACAAAAGCCCTCCTGGATTTCTATTATGTGTCTCACTGTTAAGCCCAATGCTATGATGTGTTGTAACCTCCAAGGAAGAAAGAACCGAAACATGTGTGTCAATCTTTTAACTCTTTTTTCTCTCCACGTACAGAAAAAGTAAAGCAATGTGGTAGTAAGTCGAACTGGATAGTAGAAATTCTACCAGTAAATATCCGCACAACAACTTATCCTTTTACCATTCTGATTTTTCTGCTAAGGAGAATTAAAGTGTAAAAAACATTTCTGCAACTCTACAGCATACATGTCTTTAGCTTTTCTATCTTCGGAAGAAATTAACAAACTTTTCATATCCATATATTTAGCGACCAGTAATTTTTACCATTCAGTTGATTGCTATTTCATAAACCAACGGATGTTTTGTTACGAACCTGTGGTACTTTATTAGGATATGAATACTACTTACTACCTGCAAACTATGGACCTTCTCGGTTTATATGCATAAAATACAAATATTGTATCATCATGTGTCAGTTGGAGAATAGCTATGTTAGGATCAAACTGAAGTAAACCGTACCTTGAGTAGTTGAGAGTTAGGCAATACTTCTGATGGAAGGCTGGACGTGATGTGGAAGTTATGGGTTGAGGGTGAGATTGTGCAAGTCAACTTGTCACAGAATTAAGTTTGATTCTTTCAGATTCAGAGTTAATGATAAAGTGTCTCAGGCTCTTTGATTCTAGTTGTTTTTCAAAAGCGTTGCATACAACATACAGTAGGTAAGTACCGTAACTTGTAAAGATACTCGAGGTAAGTTAGGCTGGTACAAGTATCATTTCTCTGGGTTTTAAGGTCTTCCTTTCTGAAGAATTTATCCAGCTTCAACCTGAAATTTTCAAGAAGATTTTCTCTGTTAAATTACTTATAATTTGAAACCAAAACTACAAAAATATTGGCATTCAATTAACTTTGCTTTACTTTTAATTCCACTAAACGTCTTGAACAGAATCTTTCCTAACAAATTCATTTATGAAAAATGTCAAACTTTAAAAAACTCTTGCCGACCAAACGACGCCAACCACAGGACTTCTGTGCACAGTCTGGCTTATGGATAAAAATAAATAGTTCTAAAATAGTCCACACTACTTGACATCACCTAAAAAAAATTACTTAAACCGATAATACATGACAAAAATAGCTATGAGCTTTGATCAGCTTGTTAAAATATTATCGGAAATATTTAACTAATAAACTAATAGTTCATTTACTGAGAACCATTAACAAGTTTAGTCAATAACTCAGCTAAAATAAATTCCCTACCAAAAGTATCCATCTGTCTCACTGTATATATCAGCAATTTCTACCCTCCTCCAGTCTGTCGGTGATTTCACTAAGGTTTAGCTCTACTGGACTGGATGAACTTCTACCTTGAAACTAGAGAATATCCTGCATATTAACTGTAGAACTTAGTGTCTAAGAGTAAAATGAAAAGAAAGACTAAAAACAACTATTAAAGTTGTATGTACCTTTACTACTCCTTACTACTGACACTGACTACAGGGATCGCATCGTTGCCACTCTTTTTCTATGCAACGAATGTTTTACTACTTAACTTGTTTATTGAAAATAAATCCTAATATTGCCAAGTAAATGCATAAGTAACCCATTCTATGCGGGTTCTAAGGCTGAGCTGCCACCATCCTTCTTAAAATTACCATCATCATCGTTATTTCTTAACTCTGAATTTCCACTACTATTATAGAATCAATAGGAGCGAAATAGTAGTCTTAGTAGTTTTAGTTGGAACATACTGGTAAATAAGTAAAGCAGCACGAACAGGGAATAAAAATAATCCCTTCGTTTACAAAATACCAAGTTTCAACATGGATAGCCTCACTAAGTACTTTAAGCGTGGCTCTTAATCTTTCACAAACAAGCTTTATCAAGAAATATACTTGGACTTATTTCACTAAATATTACAACAAATTGTAATTTTATTCATCTTTAAGGAAGATTAAAGGCTTGGAAGGAAGATTACTTGTTTTGAGTGTGCAGTTCAGACAGAGCTGAAGGATTTTGACCATATTAATACCTCTACTCTAAATTCATGGGTATGAAGATAAAGTAACGCTTGCAATAGTTGGACAAATTGAATAAATCTATCATCTAATTTAATATATTACATTTTGGTATAAGTATCCCTGCTACTTCAGCATGAAAAATTTACTGCAGTTTTATTCCATGTGAATTCATTCGATAATATTAGAACATTATCTGTAAATGAATTTTTGACGACGTCAACAATAAACGGTAAAAGTAGTTAACTTCATTAATTAAATCTACTCTCCTACGAGGCTACTACTAATTACCCTTAAAATTACCCAAAAATATAAAATATTACAGCAAAATCCAACCACTTAGCTTAACGAACCTTAAATGTTGTTCACATCTCCAAACTCCCACGTCCCATTAACCTCAACTTCATCCAGTAAACCAGCTTTCTTAGCCGATCAACTTTGTTCCCTTCCCACCATCCCCAATGCACATGGATCAAAATGATCTCTCTCTCTTGATTCTTAAGATCTTTCTCCCACAACACGGAATAAGTCACAAACGCTGTTTACAGCGTCAGTTTCCCACAAAACACACTTTCTCCCACTTTTTAGACAAGGTCAAGGATGCTCTCAATGCTAAACTCACATCCTTATGTCCCCCAACCTACTCCCAGTAACTGGAAGTGTTTATTCAGTACGTAAGCTCAAACTCCTCTTCACTCAATTGCTCGGTTGAGATGCTTTTTATTTTTATCACACTAAAAAATCAATACTTTCTTCTCTTAATGAATTTCACAATAATTATAATTGTAAATTTCTCAGGAAAACAACCCTCTCATCAACCTGACTGCTTTGCTCCCTATTCCTCGTGTCTTTATAATGTATTGCTATCGTATTTAGGCAGGCATGTAGTCGTTCGTTGAAATAGTAGTGACTTAGGGTATGAAATGACTCAAGTGACTTGCATGAAAGCTGGTGAGTGAGTGAGTGAAAGAGTTAGCACAGACTGGAAATTCAACAGATTCAACATTCAACTCGTTCTCAAACCCCTATCATCATCATCATCCTACCACTTCTACCTAGTCAATAGCCAGTCTCAATACAGCCAGTCAGTAGTAATAAAGTAAACTGGAAATGCTAAATCCTATGAAAACCATTGCAATGCTTGCTTAAATACTTTTACCTTCAGCTTCACAAGTACACACCACGCATAAGTGTTGAGGAGCCCTTACCATGGATCTTTTATTTCATACCTTGTAAATGGATTTTTATGCTTCATGTATTAACTTCTATTTTTCCTGCTAATACAACTTCTACCACTACTACTTATACGAATACTACTACTACTATTACTACTACTACTACTACTACTACTACTAACTATACTGCTACTTCTACTATTGAAGACTAATGCTAATTCGAATGCTGTGAAAAAGCAGCTCAACTTTTAAAATCTTTGCGATGCATAAGAATTTTATAGTTTAAGGGACTCATCCCCAAGTTCAGTAAAGGGATCTACGCTACGCTCAAAAAACGTATTCCAAGCACCAATTGGCATTGGAAGCACAAGCGGTTTAATAACTAAACAGGGATACGCACTACCTTACCTACACATACGATTCATGCAAAGGCTTATTCGTTTTGTACATACCATAACATATTATTAGGAACATTATATTAAGAAGGGTGATGCCTTAAAGTGCTCGTGAAGTAAGTTGGTCTTGCCCTCAGCTCTCGAAGTGCAAGGCGCAAGGGTACCTTATAAAATGAGCACTTCGAGTCGTCTCTCCGTATTTTTAAGCTTAGTTAGTACGTTTCTACGTTGGATTTTAATGCAAGAAAGACTTCTAAATAATATATGAAAGAGAGATGCGTATTTTATGATTTACAGCAAAAATATTATCTCTACATTATTATATACTTGGTAAGTATATAGTTGCCTGGTGTAGGTTGTACTCTCCTTTACAAAGGCTTCGGCTATGCCTCGTGTACTTTTACAACTTAAAATGGTTGTTAATTTGGAAGTTGGTTGGTTCGACCAAGGATTCCAGCCAAGCTTTTAGACCAACATAATAATAACAAGAATATTAATAAGTACCCATGAACGAACGGCCAAAGACTTGCTTGTGTTATGTTGTTTGTTAGTTAAATGCACGGAACAGATAGAGGATGATGACGGGGGCCCTTGAGGCAAAATCAAATTTTATTTACTACATTATTCCTTCAAGAAGATGCTTGGCTTGCTTGGTTCAAGAAAATTAATGTTAATGTTTTCCTAAGCTTAAGCTTCCACTTGTATTCAAGAAAGCTGTCTTTAAAGCACATACTACTAAAGTAAGATGCCCCTTGTATTTAAAATAAATACAAGAAGCTACTTGTAGCCCCTTGCAGGAAAAACTGAATGTCATATTCCATAAATCTACTAGAAATGAGCTAATGATCCTTGCGAGGTTCTTTTTTGGGAGAAAAGTATGAAATGGGTGATAAAATATGCATAAAATGTCTTTAAACTTGTCTTTAGGTTTAACAAATAATGAACAGAGAAGTGAAAAATGGTCCATACTACTTACTTCAACTTTAACTGATAGAGTTTTTGTAGGAATACTTTCGCTAAAATAATTTTATGGCTCTGCATACTCAAGCTAAAGATAAAGAATAAGGACTGTGTTTCAAGACTGAGGGGAAGTAATAATGTATAATTTTAATGTTCTTTATTCTTAAGACTGCTGTTAATAAGTGCTTAAACTTTAAGGGAACCCTGAACTATCCCTACGATTACAATTAAGTAGATGTCTATCTTACTTATACACAAAGATATTAAAATATATTGTGGATATTAAAATTATTCGTTTGCTATCTGAATGTGAATATAAGTTGTTTACAAATAATAAAATACCGTGGCATTTCTCAATATTTTATTTTTCAGGCATTTTTGTGATATATAAAATAAATTATTCGATACCATTACTAATACTTCGGGGACGCATATCATTTGTTTACGAGTAGCATTAACATCTACTTTAATTAAATCTGAAATGTTGCATTTATTCGGCGTAAAACGAGCTGAAATGAAAGCCTGGGAAACAATCCAAGAAATTCCATTAATAAAGTTTCAACTTACAATCTGCATTTTTAATCATTGCCTATTTACTCAAGTATTTCACATCAATAGTCATTTGAAATTTACAACTATTCTATCTCTTTCCAACTTATAAAAACCTTACTAGATGAATCCTCATTGAAATTACACCCTGTATTATTATTTATGATACAACTTTTTGTCAATCTATATATTTTTTAATCAATTCTATTCATTGTGTATTAATTCTGTTCTTTAGAAAAGGTACAAAGTAGTACGGCAACATCTCCCTCAACCCAATCCCAATTCCGTATTGAGGAATGCTTTAATTAGCCGGTGGAATCTAATGGCTGTTGTTGTGTCTTTGAAAAAGTATTTTTTAACTTGAGGTAGGTAGGTACTTCCATCAGGAGATTTCAAAGGGTGATACAATCTAACCAACTTCATAAAATCTTTATATAATACATATGAAGATCTCCGAAGAAGTATGAAGCTGGAGTACGGTGGTTAGTGGCTGCACTTTGTATTATTTACTTGATCAAGCAAGGTTGTTTTTCTCAGCTTTACAGCACGTTATTCTCTCTTCTATAAAATAAACCGAACCATACTAAGGATCTTAAGGAAATAGCAAGAAAAATAAAATACATTTTATGAAGATAGTTCCTTCCACATTTGAAGAAGTTGCACATACTTTTTAACACTGCTGAAGAAGCAGGGGGATTGAGCCCGTGTTATTATTACGAGACCTCAAGCGAAGCCCATAAGTCTTAGTAAAAATAAAATTCTTTTATCTTCCATCATTAAGCTCGAGGTATTCAACAAAAGCTAGGTATTAATAGTCCGCTAGAGAACCTACCCCCCACTCCCCCTTAGTATTAAATATAATTTAATAGTTATTTGTGGTAGATAAAAAAAACCCCATAGCTCTTCAATTGACATGAACCCTTTTTTTTAAAACTACTGCCTCTTTAATTGTGCTTAAAATTTTCTGAAAAAATGACCTTTCACTTCTTTGTGTTTTTAAAACCTTTAAAAAATTGTGCGCACTTGTTTTGAAACTGTTAACTTCTATGCTTCTAGCATATGTTCAAATCGGACTGTACCTTACGCTGAAACTTATATGTCGTTTGGCTTATGCTCTTTTTGGTTTAAACGGGTTTGCATGCTTTTTCTATGCGTTAAAACGTTGTTAAAGGCTTCTTTCACATGCTGAAACTGTTATGTATGGTTCTTCCATGCCTTCAATTTGTGTATTGGCTTCTGTGATATGTTGACACTTTGCTTGTTAAAGAAATTCAAACTGAATTTGGTTAATTCCTCTTCATTTAAGACTAATCGCGTCTTTTTGTGTTCAACCGTTTAGACGCCAAAACAGACGCTCTTATTTAGTAAAAGAGGATTCCACGAGAAGGAAACCTTGGTTGTTCCACTTTGTTTTGTAAGCAACTTTCAGCCAAACAACGTAACATAAGATTGTGTTGTTGGTATGAGTCTGTAGCCAAAAATCCTTGATCTGAACTAAGTTTCCTGATGTTTTCCTACATACAACTTTTCTGTATACAGTTTGACGATGATTAGACATAGACATCAGAAAAAACGAAAGAATAATAGCGGAATAACAAGGAATAGATCAAGCGTATCATAGAGGAGAGGAAGGGGCTATCTCAAAACTGCATCTTAGATGCATGCCTGCATGACTCGTCAGACAGGCCTTTGTTGGTCAGATTTCATTCCATTGCAATTGCATTCAAGAGGATGGATAGATTACGAGGTTTGCCATGCTGTGATTCGGTTTACTCGTTTCTTTCATGCTACTTTGTACAGATCAAAGAAATTAATTTCTAGGTTAATCATTAACTTTTCAATACGCTAAAAGTTGACACTTTACAAAAGATAGTAAGGTTTGTTAAATATTATATATTTACAACACTTCTAGTTTACTATTGAAATACTCTCATTGTATTGCTTAAGTTTAGTCATCAATTTTTCGAAGTGGCATTACTAAATTACACTTATTAAACCTTCTTCATTTTACAGGTAATTTTAATGGATTGATTTAGTGTAAAATACTTTAATGCTGAACTCTCATGCGGTCTATTAAAAATTTAATTAAGCCTAGAATATTTTCAAAATGGTTAGGATAATTTATAGCTATTTGATGATCATTTAAGTGGTAGATTTGGTTAATTTAGTTAGGGCTTTTACCTAATTGTTTATGCTTCTTTTAATTTAACTTCATTTCTAACTATAAGTCTTTACTAAATTTCAATTTTGGATAGTTTAGCTAATGTTCAAACAAATAACTAAAAATTATGTGAAGTTCCACAATTACATTCACCGTTGCCCTTCTGCCCTTCCGTCTCTGGTCAAGTGGCTGTTAAGCCATAAAGTGAGCATTTTGACAAAAAATGTTAGCTTGCTTGGTTTGGCTAGAGATGAGCCTTCTAGCCTTCAATGGAGAAATTAGCGTTGGACAAGTTTTACTTGCATATAAAAATCATCCAACTACCCTTCTGATCATCAGCAAATATTATTTAATAATAATTAAGGGACGCTTTTGTAAATTAAAAGTCAAGTTTATCTCCTTATATTTTTTTTAATTCCGCAATTTTAACTGGAATTAATGTCAAAACTGTTTTCTGCTACATGCGTAATATTTGCTAATAATGGGAAATAGGATATCCTTGGGATTAAAATTCAAGCTGGTGAATGGGTCATAGTAAAAAGTTAGCTTTCTAATTAAAACTGATCAATTATTTTAAACAATGAAACCTCAAATTCTAATCCTACTAAAAGTCTCAACAAAATCTAGCACATCTGAGGTCCCGAAGTAGTTCCCTTCTTCAACTCATCCCCAGTACCCTTAAGCTATTTCCTAGCTTGATTACTCCACAGACTATCCGCATGCAATAACTAACCTACCTATCTGTGTACCACGTTACGATGGGTTAGCTAGATTTACACCACCCTATAACAATCCCACCCTCTATCTCCTCCTCCCTACTATAGCATAATAACAACTGAGGGTACTTAAACCTGAGTAAAAATTCAACCTTGATTTTAGGTTTCTGCCCTTGTCTATCCCAATTACTATTACTCCGACTACTACAGCTACTACTGGAAGTATTACAAAACGTCTTCTTCTTCTGCTCCCTTCATCCTTCCAGCCATCATCGTCATCCTCCAAGTTCTATTGCATTGCCAAGTCCAACATAGTTTTAGTGGTCCTCGTTCATCTCTTTACTTTATGTATTTCACTACTCACCGACTCACCCCTAATGCAAAACCAAACAGCTAAAAAATTCAGAGATGCAACCAACCTTAGAATTTCTCTCTTTTACCCTCGTTCCTATACTTTAAACCACCGTAGCTTGTGCTAAACATACACACGCTTCTTCAACGAAAGTCTACAGATATATCTTCAATGTTTCCTGGCATTACTTTTCTACTACCCCTGTTACTACTTACTATAATAGGATAAGCATCGTATAACCCATACTACTTTGAAATTATACCGAACAAGTAAAGAAAGGTAGAGAGAAAAGAAGAAAGATTCGTTGAATCGTTGAATAGGCTGATCTAGAGATCCATCGATGGGATTGAAAAACATACCTCACTCTACTCATCTTTATATCCATCCTTACTACTTCTACCATGTATAAATCTAACTAGTTCATATACAGTACAGTTCCCTGATTCTCTAGCTATTCTGTGTACTTCCTAAAGCTTAGCCGTTTTAGTGGTAGTAGACTTTACATTAAATTTTACATCACATTGGTTTGGTTTGGTTGGATTGAATTGCATGGATGGATCTTCCTTTTTATCCCGTGCAAGATATTTTATTTTCTTTACACTCAGATGATGTTCACTCACTCGCTCAGTCAAGAACGGAATTTCGGATGAACTTTCAAATCAGGAGACTAGACTTCATAAATAGATAAGCTCTATATATAAAGTGCATTCTAAGGACTCAAAGCAGCCACTACTTTATTTCAACCACTCACTTATAGAATAGTAAGTAAGTAAAATAAGTAAGTAGTAGAGCCAGCTACAAAGGAAGGGAAATAGCGGAATGTATGTGGAAAAAAGTAACTTTGCACTGATATTTCAATAGGAGGAAGGCAGGTAGGTATGGAATGATAAAAAGACTAAAGAAATAGTATAACTATAAATACCTAGATTACTAGCAATGGAAGTTGCACTACTTTAGAAAAGTATGTAGGGAGAGTGGAAGGTATGGAAATATGCATAGATTGAGTAGCAGATACAGCTTGAGTGTATTATATCAACAGATTTGTATCATCATTCATCATAGAAAAAAGGAAGAGATTTCAAATTCACTGCTTGAGTAAAAGATTTAGATTTTTTGGCCAGATTTGCTCATCCCGATCACTATCTTTGGGAGAGAGAGAGAGAGAGTTTTCAGAGGAAAATCTTTGTAATCCGCAGTTATAAATGGAGAGTAGTTGAGTAAATGGATTTTATTTTGTTGTGGATAGAGTGCTTTGCTTGGGAAGCTGAGGGTAAAAAAAAATAAACAGGAGATTTGGTATTTCATGGCATTTTTAAGACAGAAAGGGTGACAGAAAACCGTGCAATGTGTCAACGTTCACATCTAAAAAATATTTTGAGACAACAGTTAAAAGAATCAAGTTAAAAAATTCCAATAACCTCTTGACTTTCCTTTGATTTTTTAAACCGGAAACTGGAGACCTCTGTCTCAAACTGTCAATCTTTTAGCCCTTTCCATCAATACGTAACAAAAGAAGCCCCTTCAATCAATAGCACACACTTATTAAGGGCTATTAAAAGCTCTAAATCTCTCATTTAACGAGCATGCAACTTTAGCAAAACTTTTCTTCGTAAGTATGTACAATGCACTTTCTAAAAAACCCTGCCATATAAACTAAACCCGAACCACCAACACCAACTTTAGACGGCATATTATGCTTCGCTCCAAATAAATCAAGGGTTCAACTCTTTTCCTTGCTGTCAACAATCTGAATCTGCGATGTCAACAGTTTGAAACATCAAGGCTTCAATGGTATCAGTACGTGCAATAGCTAACTTAAGTACATCTACATATAGTGTATACACATGTACACATGGATTGGGTTTGATTACTCAGTGGAATAAAGACCCAACCAAACTCTTTAAACTGTCTGTAGACTTAACTAATAATAAAAAAATTAAGTAAACCAATGCAATGCAATAAGAAAAGATTCGTCCAGCCAAGGCCCAATGTAGGAAAGTAAACATGAGAGTGTTTTTTCATGACGTTTTCTTTCTAAAAAAAATCTTTAAAGAAGTAGAAGCAGAAGAAGTGCCAGCAACAAAGTGGACTAATAGGCCCCATAAAAGTGGATACAGCGGTGTATAAAATAAAATAACGGAATAGCAGTAGACGTACAGAGAAAACAACTGTTGATCAAGTCTCGTCTACCATGCTATAAAAAGAGGTTCCTTGTCCTTCATTTCCTCGGTCTCTGTTTGAGTGACTGAGGGAACGTGTGACGAAATATTGACAGAAGAGTTGCACAACAATTGGCCATTATTTTATTTATATTTTTTTACGGTCGATACAATATTTATTCTAATAATAATACTCACACTGATTCGTTGAATCGTTGATGAAGCTACCCCTTTATTGATGACGAACTTTACGCTTCCAACCTTTGCATTTATAACAAACAGAGTTCAACTGTTGCTTTGAAATGAAATAGAAATATCCAGCAATGCCCGTTCTATTATTTCGTATAGTTTAAGGACTAGGACAATAAGGGCTCTAGGTGTTGCTCTTGAGGAGAATTATTAGCATTTATATAATCGGGCATGCTGGAGCTTCAATTCAATCATAGCCTGGACTATGGAATGATCATTATTCATTTATTTTTCTGAAACCTTACGGTACATTAACTAGTATACCAGCAGTGTATAAAAAATAAACCTTTACATTAAATTAGAAACTAATTCTTGGATAGTAAGTAGACTTGGATAGTGCGTCGATTTTACATGTTTATTTCTTAAACGGCAGGGTAAGGGCTAAAGGTGAGAAAGGTAAAAGGATTCTTAATTATAAACTATTTTCAACCTTTTGCGAGCTAATTTTCAATCCCATCCCAAGATTCATAAGCAACAAATTAAAACCTTTAGCATGAAAGCCAAAAAGTTGAATTCAAATTCATTCAGAGTCATTCTTACATTTAGTTGGTTGGTTAGTGTCAAACCGATGTCACACATTTCCTTACTTCAGAACTTGGTTGACATTTGATTTTTATAATAACAAAAAACTATCACCTCATCTCATATCCCTACAGTATTGTTTGGTTCTACTACAAATATCCTTCTGTCAATCAAACTAGATTTAATTCAAATGTAATAAAATATTCAATCCAATGTAATGTAGGTATGTAGGTCTTATGGGCCTTCCGACTTTTAACTTCCTTCTTTCAATCAACCTCATTGAAAGAATTTCATTAGAATATATTTATTTTTAGGGTCACATCAACCTCTAAAGATTCACCTTGCTCGTCGCTTAACTGACTAAGTCAAACTAAAGCTGATTAAATACAAAAAGTAGAAAGTAAACGCAGATGTCCATCCCCATCAGAGATCCTCATCTCTTAGGAGATTTTTTTTACATTATTTGGAAGGAAACCCTGTGAAACTCAATCTCTAAAGGCAAACCCGTCAACCAAAATTAGTATGCATGGAATTGAGAACTTACTTGACGTGTTAAAATAGACTGAACTAACATGCGTAACTGACTAAGTCTGTGCTTACTACTAAGGATAGCAGTTTAACTGTTTAAGTTTAACTACTAATAGATCGAAACGAAACACATCTAAATTATGCTATTGCAAGTAGAATCAAATCCAGCAGCAGCATAGAACAACAGTCTCCACTCCACTTTCTTGACCTTCCTCAATCCGTTTAATCTTGAACCAAGCTGACTTCTTATCATTCAGACAGCTCACGATCATCATCATCATCCCCATCATCATCATCTCCATACGCCTCTCCATGTAATATTATACTAGAGGAGCGAGTATTTTTAGTACAATATTTATTCATATGGAAAAAGGGTTGGTAGGGAAAAGATTTCTTGAGAGCGTTGTTTTTATTTTTATAAGATTATTTAGTAGTAGTACTGAACTGGACGTGTAATAATAAACTATACTTTAACTTATTACTAGAAGCTGATGCTTGAAGAAGCGTTTCATTTTTTTTATAGCCACATCAAGCAGCAGGAGCTATGTCTTCGGTTTCACAATCAACCCATTCCATCACGACGACTGAGACCTTCTTAGACGAATAAATGATAGAGGAAATAAATGACGGAGAGAGTGGATTCATCCAAGAAAGATTAAGTTTACTTTTACAAAATCGAAAGTGAGTTTGAAGTTTTTTTCTTCATCGTCGTGAGTATCAAATCTCCTGGAGAAGGAACATGTTTTAGAACTATTATTTTATTTTACTGTAAATGGTTAAGGCTTAACAGAGATGGATAGGTCAGAGTTCACGATCTAGAAATAGAAAACACTAGCCCGTGGCGGAACTCTGCTGAAGCATAAAATAACGAGGTGGACATCGGGCCTTATGAAATCGGAAACTGAAGAGGACGCGTGATCAATTTGAGTTTGTTTCTCAGTTTTTTACATGAAAAAGGAGTTTAAGATAGGATTTCACTTTTTTACGCAAGGTCGGTATTCTACATGAGAAATATGATACAAAAAATACAATAACTGATGAGGAGATGAGTAAAAGTTTGATGGAAAATGTTACTCATTTGTATCAACAGGTCTGTGATTTTGAATTTTAGACCGAGAAAACTTCAAATTGTCCAAAATTCTTATAACCCTTTCCATCTTTCTTCACTTCACTCATTCAACCTCCATTGTCATACCTGATTCTACAATAAATTGCTTTCCTTGTCCAGTCTACCTACAGTTTCCAAAACTTTCAATCAACATACACCCAGTCATATTAATTGCGTTAGTAATTTATTTCTGTAAAAATTACTTTTTCGAAGTGAAGATTATTCCTTCACCGTAAAGAATGGCAATCTTCAATTGCAATGCAAATATAAAGATATCAGCAAATATTATGAATGGAGAATAACATCTTTCTTTTCACTTTTTAACACTCATTTAAAATATAATTAAAATATGATAAAGTATTCCAAAACTAGGCAGAAGAAATCCAAAGTTGATCATAATTTTCATGTACACTTTACTTGTCTAGATCAAAATGTAGGTTAAGTATCCGGCCCCCTTAATTGAAATTGCTTCAGTCCTTCTCGCTTTCTTTGTGTGAGAACATTTCCAGATTTTTACAAGTGGTTTTGTTCAAACTCCTTAAATGCTGACTGATAACACTTAAAGCGTCCCAAACTATTCTATTTATTTATTGAAAAGCATCATTTCATTATGTCCCACTACTTAATCACAGCCACAGCTTTCCTACCTATCCTATCCTCCCTGTATTCATATGCTATTTTACTTTACTTTCTTGCATCATTATGGCTAGCAGGTGGACCCTTAAGTGAGTCCAAGGATTCCGAAGAGTAAGCAAACGTATACGAAAGTAGTAGAACAGGTAATGAGAGTCACTTACTTATGTATTGTTTCCTCTGCTTTTGTTATTTGAATTGGGAAATTCAATTCCTCCATAAGTTTATGGCTTTCAGAGTTGTGTGCTATTAGGGAATGAAAATGATATTCAGAAGAATTGCCGTATACTATTGGATTTTCCCATAAAGATTTTATGTATACTTTCCCATGAAGTCTACTGCATGGGAACAAAAGACTAAACAAATATGCCAGAGATTTATCGTCTTTTGGTTCACGAAAAATCCTCAGATAAACTTGAAAACGTATCCATTGAGCTTACTTTAAGACCCCTACACTTGTTCATCTTTCATTTAAATGTAATTTAAAGGTAAGCGTTTTTAGCCTGTCTAAGGCTTATGTAACCACGGCGTCCGTGTGTCCGTCTGTCCGTGGGTCTGTCTGGGTCCACGAT